>JAQGDQ010001031.1:0-68947 GCA_030141605.1 Tubiluchus corallicola
GTTAAATACGAAAGATGATGCTTATTGACATTTGGAATATTTTGTGCCAATGTTGATCCAACTTCAACAAAAAACTTATTAAATTTATCAGCCATTAACTGGGGTTGGGTTATTTGCTCATTATTAATAACTAATTTAGTAGGACAATTCTTTTGGGCTTTTAGTTTTACTAGTTCATTGACTATTTTCCACATTGATTTAATATCTTTATTAGCTGACTGAAATTTCTTAATATAATATAGTTCTTTGCTTTTATTTTTTAATTTATTCAGGATATTGGCATATGTTTTATATTTATTTTGCTTATTCACATCATTAGATTTAAATAATGTTACATACATTTTTTGTTTTTTCCTAACACTAACAAGTATTCCTCTAGTAATCCAAGGTTTTTCTAATAATTTGCATTCTTTTTTTGAAAGCATTCTTAATGGTGCATGTTTATCTATAGTAGAAATTAATGTATTTAAAAAATAATTATAATATTCTGTGGGACTATTACAAGTAAGATATTGTTCAAAATTTAAGAAACTAGTTTCTAAGTCATCTATAAACTTTTGTTTATTAAAATTTTTGAAATTACGTTTATGAGTTTTGTAATTTTTATCTCTAGTTACGCTAATATTTTTTACTGTTGCAAAAATTGGCAAATGATCACTAATATTATAAAGGCATATACCAGAATTAATTTCAGTGTTTATGCAATTACTATAGATGTGATCAATTAAAGTTTTTGATTTGACTCTGGTTGGTCTTGTAATTAAAGGGTAACAAAACTGCGAAAATAACATATCAATATATTGAGCTGTAAAATTATGACTATCACATTTCAGCAGATCAATGTTGAGATCACCCATAATATATAATTTTTTGTGTTCCGCATTTACAATTTTTATTGTGCTTTCAAGTTCAGATTTGAAATGCTTTAAGGAATCCAAAGTACCGCCTGGATGTCGGTAAATTAGCCCAACTACCACTCCAGCATGTTGTTTTGCGTCCAATTCTATCCACAAATTTTCACAGTTATTAACATTAAGCTTAAGATCTGATCTATCAAAGTACGTCAATGAAGAATGGATATATAAACCCACACCACCGATATGTGTTTCCAAACTGGAGTCATGTCTTAGGAGTTCAAAATAACCTGGAAGGTCATAATTTGATACAGAAACGTTGCTCAGTCGTGTCTCAGAAATGCCTAATATTTTAATAGGGTTTCTTAAAGGAGAAAGTAATTCGTGAATAAGTTCAATTTTTTCTTCATTTAAACTGACAACGTTCATGTGCATCATAGTTAAATCGGATGAGTTACTATCAATGCATAAATGAAACTCATCAGGAGAAAAATATTGTGAGGTAATAGACGGTATTATAGTGTCGGGATCATGCTGATCGTAGTTATTTAAGGTAAAACATTGACTATTTAAAATATCTGGTAGATCGCTAAAATCTTCAAATTTAGTATGATATAATAATTTACGTAAATCAGAGTCATCTAATTTAGAGAAAGGAAAGACATTGTCATAACACACCGGGCACATGAATGGATCATTATTACTCATATAGGTTGGTATAGATACACATCTGCGATGGTAATATGAATTGCAATAAGAACATTGGATAATAATTCCGTAATTAGTAATCAACTTGTAACATAAACCACAGCAATTAGACTCATCCGTGTTAGTAACATCTTCAACAAACAAACTTTGAAGAATCTCAAAAACTAAATTCAAACTGAAGTAGCTACTGCTTAACGAGAAAAAAATCTTAATATTTTGATTTGTTGTTTTTGAATATATGCAATTACAACACTAATATCTCACCGTGGAATACATTAAAAACAATGTAAATATTAAAGCATAAATTAATGAATAAAGGGTTTAGATTTTCAATCTAGTGAATATACATAAGCTTGCAAAGAGGAAAAAAATAAATTAACAATTTTAGTCTTAACTCCTGACTTATTTTAACTTTGTAAATTGTGCAAATTGAAAAACAAAATTTAGTAACACAGACGTATCTACAATACAGCTTAGTTTAACTGATTACAAGCCTGCAAGAGTACACTACTAGTACACACACTGTAAGGGACTAAACTTATTGTACAGCACATAAACATCAACATGGTGAATTTAAGCTTCAAACATAACACAGTCTTTACTATAATTTCACTCCAGCAGTAGTCATAAATATCATCCTATTATTAAATTGCTCTATGCTAAGACAGCTAAAGTCATTCGTGATAATATTATCAATTAGAGTTGAAGTGGAGCTAGTAGCTTGAGTTGGTTTATTTTTCAGAGGGAAGTACCCATAAGAATATAGAGTTTCCAAAAATTCATGTGTTGGAGTATGTTCATTAAATTTTAATAAATCTAAGTTGAAGTCTCCTAGAATGAAACAATTTTTATTCTCACGTCTTATTACTTCTAAAATACAGTTTAGCTTTTCATTAAAATTTTCTATATTTGCACCATAACCAGGAGGCCTATATATAATGCCCACTGGCACATTTTTACGACTCATAGTCGGACTTTTAATTTCGACACACATTATCCGACATATTGGCTCGTTGCAGTTTCAATCATTTCTAATATCAAAATCTAAGTGGTCCTTTATGTAAATAGATACCCCACTACCACGCTGCCCAGTATCTCTAGTTTGACTAACGTGATTATAGCCTGGAATTTCGTAAATCATAGAATCTTCATTTGTTAGCCAAGTCTCAGAAAGCCATATACGTCAAATTCACGATTAATGCTTTTTATGTAACATAAGACTTCGTTTAAATTTGCTTGAGTACTTCTTATAATTTAGATGCAACAGTGATAGGTGGCAGGGACTATTTACTTTGAGACCCGAAAGAGCATTAGCATTATAGTAAGGACAGATTAATAACGCACTGTTGTAACAGTTACTGTCACCATCTACTTCTCTTAATTGATGTTTTAAAGATTCTTCCATTTCAAAAGGCGAAAATAATAATTAATTGAGTTTTTCAAAATTAACAAAGTACGAGTCTCTATTAATTGCGGTTAAACAATATTTATCATTATCTAAATGATTAAAAGCAAAAAGTTTGTCATTACACACATGACACGTCCAGTTTTCATTTTTCACTGTTTTATAATCTGAGATATAGATACGTGTGCAATTTAAATGGTAGTTATTGAAGTAGAGGGAGCAAATGAGTTTTTTGCATTTAAATGGATTGTTTTTTACACCTATCACATTTTTCACATTTCATCGTGAGTTATTTTGGTTTAAGCCGTTCAACCTCATCTAAATATACCTTACATTCCCGGCTCCAGGTTTCATGTGATTTTTTGCAGTTAGCACACTGGCTTGGCTTTTATCTGATTTGCAACTAGCGGTTTCGTGACTTCCTGCACATTACCCGCATTTATCAGATTGGTCACACCACTAGAATACATGTCGAAAATTCTGACAGTTATAGCATCGTAGAGGACTTTGTGTAGCAATGAACACTTCGACGCCGCAAATCATATTTCCTATTGGTATGCCAATTTCATAGCATTGTCTAGCTCTACTTCCTATGTAAACTTAACCTTAACTACAGGACGTTCTTTATCACTTTTCCTTTTCAACCTTTCAGTTTCAGCTTCTGGTTACACGACTTTAACATCGGTCAGTAATTCATCATTACTTGGCGAAATGTCGCCGTCTCTTAACAATCCCAGGTATTGTTTAACTGGCTTTCTCGCGTTAGTGTTTGTCCCGAAATAGTAGGGTTTCTAGTTCCTTATTGTTGTATCTGCTGTCTCGGTATCGCAAAGCTGTTTTTGAATCTTGCCTTTCGCAGTTGTAATGGCTGAATCGATTCAGTGCGAGGGAAGTGTTCACACACATTTTTCTTTATAATGGCATTGTTAGTAGCTATGTGTGGATCTTTAACGTTATCGATTATTACAGTGCGGTTAGGATCGTATGGCATTTTCGTGCTGGTTACATGATTGCTCTTTACCATTGTGTTGTTTGCTGAACCAGCACTTAGGCCTACCATTGTACTATATGTTGGCTTGGGATTGTTCATTTTCTCCCAGAGCATTTATTATGTTATTGAGTTTATCAATGACTTCGTCTGGTTGCATGCTTAAAGTTTCATTCTTAAGTTGTATAATCTCAGTTTTTAATTCAGTAATATTAGTTGACAGATCAGTATTACCTTTTAGTTCCTCTAGTTCAGCCCTCATCGATTTTATTTTTTTAGTTAATTGAGTCAATACAGTTGTTTGGATTCCTCCACATTTCTGTATAGTAAGGTGCCTTTGATTAAAGAAACTTCAGAAAGAGAGCAGTAGGAGCTAACTCTGTTTTTATATAGACCCGTGTGTAGCTACTGATTTTTGTTTCTGCATAGTAAGGTATCTTTGATTAAAGAAACTACAGAAAGAAAGCAGTGAGAGCTAACTCTGTTTTTATGTAGAACCCTGTGTAACTACTGATTTTAGTTCAGTAATGGGACGTGTTTTTGCAAATTCTCTAATCGGATGTTACTCATAGCGCAAAACTTCAGCTTAAAATTAAATGTCGTTATAATAGCAAGAAAGCGCCAAAATCTCAATTTTGTTAAAATTGTATTTTTGCATGGCGGAATAGTTGAGCTCGCCCGCCATTAATTAAGTTTTTAATTTGTAATTTAATTATCAAAAAACGCTTTTGCATTTGTGTTAAAATGTATACCATTTATGAGACTTGAGAGTGGTTTTGTATAAGAAAAATCATCCTGTCTTCCTTAAACTCCAGAATGCTTTATAAATAATATTTTAATCATAGAGATTTCATACGCCTTTTAAAGCAATGTAATGTTCACTGTGCGGTAACTTATAACGTATGTTATGTGCTTGTACGTAAATGCGCTTTACACTTCATTAGATGTTAGTGCTTTTATTAAACGGCTCATGCTATTAGCACCACAAAAATCGCTAAATTGATTTGTTGTCATTTTATAGCGCTTTGCTTCTTTAATCCAGATTTGCTGAGCAGCTTATCGGATTAAACTAGAAAACTAGCAAAAGAAAAAACTAATGCAACTAATGACTATTATAACCATATGAGGTATTCAACGTAGGATGATTTACTCTGTCTATCAGCTTCGTGACAACGTGATCAATGTGTGAAAGATCAGTCAACTTCTACCACTAAAATCGTGTTACTCCTTTAAAATGACTAATAAAGCCGGCGATCATTGATCACCTTTAATTTTTACATCCTTGCTCACTACACACAAAATTTAATGTAATGGCTGACAATCAAGAAAACTGAGGCGTTCTTTCTTTTATTCCCGCAGGTGGCGCTTTCATGGATGAACACTTTGTAATTCTCAGTGCAGACATTGTGAGGATAATATTGGACTTACATAGAAGAGAAGAGCTTCTATGTACAAATTATGGTGGATTTGCTCTTGGATGGTGGCTGAGTACTTGGGAAGAAAAAACCAACCAAAAACTGAATTTCTTTGGTGACAATCAGCGCCATTACACCGACAAAGTTAGTTTATCTGTCAAACGTGAAAACATACAAAATTACGAAGAGCTGTGTGAACGTTATATAAGTGTTCACCGATGGCTTTTGACAGAAAATATGAGTAAAGTATGGTACAATAAAAACACAACATTGCATAAGAAGTATTCTGTTCCACCACTAAAGATGGACAAATGCAACTGGCAAAGAGAACGTCCTTTTGAGGTTAACAATCTGCAGCAATTGCTGCCTTGCCAAAGTGCTAGTTTCGAATCAAAATCTGACATATGGGTTGGGTGGCAAGGGATCTGATAGATATTTAAACGTCTGTTCAATTTATATTATTATGGAGATTCCATTAGAAGAAACAAATAAGTTTTACTGTTTTAGTTGAAAAGAAACTTTAAATTGAGATATGTTGCTCAATTTATATCATCCCTGTATTATTAAATAATATTGACCTAGCTTTGTTAATATTTACTGTCAGCTTCCATACTTCACAACAGTTTCATAACTTATTAAGAGCATTTGTAAACCTGTTTCGGATTTGGAAAAAAATAACGCTGTAGGTACTGTATATTATAGTATATAAGTACATTTAAATGTTATATAAATAAAACAAAAATTATTTCTGCCAAAGAATAATCCTTCTGAATTCTAAAACAATTGCTGTGTTTACAGAATGTCCTGCGACGAGATAACTCATACAGCCCTTGATTGTTAAGCAAAATAGTTTTTGCACCGTTTTTTTGCAAATCGACTTAATAACCAAATATACCAAAATTTATTATCAGACATCTGGAATGCCCATGCGTATGAGCATGCAGCCGTTTATCAGGCCTGCCTTATGCACTATTTCTTCTCCAACTATTTCCTATTGATTTTTTATATGCAGCTATTCTGCAGGTGGATAACGCATAACGCATGTCTGATAAACCGCACTTTAGGATCCTGGGCCACCAAAACTGCTCAGCGCCCGTATGATGACATTGATTAACTATGTAATATGTTATAATAATTATATTTCATGTGCGTATTTCTAGTCTAATATCACTTTTTATGCAGTGTAAAGCTGGTGTCCTAGCATTTACCACAAAGCTTTTTCAATTCTAAAGATAAAATTTTATTTTACAGTTTAGTATATTTTTTTATTCTGAATTACACACATATGTGTCCGCCATAATGTTTTCAGTGCTTAGAGCCTCTCATGTTCTTAATCCAGCCCTTTTCTCATAAGATTTGTTTCTAGTTTGGTGAACGGTAAAATTGAACGTGACTTAAAAACTCCGCCTTAACACATTCATAATATCAAAATTTGCAAACCTAAAAGTAGCGTTGCCTATCATGTGCTTGCAGCAAGTCATGCCATTTATTTCAACAATGCTAGCACAATTTATTCCTATACAATAACAAATAGTATGATAGTTTGAGCAACGAGTTTTTGTCTCATAACATCTTACTTTTGTCAACAAATCTCTGCATTAGTTAAATTTTCAAAAACTTTACCCGTTATTCTGTTCACTTACTACCATGCAGACTTTCCACAATTTACGTTAACAAAGCAAACGGTATAATACAAGATAAATAACATAATATAAAATACAAAAAGGAAAAGGGAAATTAATTACAATGATGGATGGACAGGAAGTACTAGGCACAGAGCTACCTTAAACATTTAACAGAGATTGTGTTTGTTGCGCATAATAGAATGGCTTGGAAAAGCAATTATGATTCAGTATGTGCAGATGAAACAAAACTGAAATGACGTTTGTTGATGTTTGAATGATATTTTGTGTTATTAATATGATCCAAGATTGTTGTACGTGGTTTTTTGAGTTTTTAATGTTAAATGGAAGATCAACAGCTTTTTGCTTTCCTTTTTACCATCTAATGATGAGATGTTTTAGCAGCGTATTCATTTGATTAATATTTAATATGAACAGCATGTGACCCTATATTTAAATTTAAAATGACATCCTAGGCTTTAATTCGATATCAAAGTCATAAGGAGATCGATTTGAGGATATAATTACGACTAATTTAGAAATATCGTTTTTTGGTGTAAAGAGTTTCTACCATTTAAAAAACTCAGAGATTATTTTTTGGGACTCATTAAATGGCATTTTGTTTATTGAAGTTTTTATTCAAAAATTTTCTAGTGACCTAAAATAATGTCCTCTAGAAAACTACTACCATTTTTGCCAGGATTTCTATTCGAAACAGCGAAATTTCACCTTGTCTAAATATCAGCAGTTTTATATACGCCATGAACTCCAGAGTTCTTCAAAGCAAAACTAAAAATGTAAGCATCACATTAATCACTCCAGTCCAGCAAGCTCAAAGTGAATCTTACAGAGGAGGAAAGTAACACTCTGAAATGGCTGAAAAACTGAATGAATCATAATTATCACCAAACCTGACAAAGATAATGACATTGTTATTCTCCACAGAGATCTCATTTATGTCAAAAAATTGAAAAACTTATTTAGGGATTAGCAAATTTAAATTTTCTCTAGTAGTTTGAAAAGAACACTTAACCTATCATTCACATTATGTTAAATTGTCAGCACGAAGTACATTTTAAAAAATGTGCCCAGATGTTCATTACTTTGTATATTATATGGAACATCTAAAGTACAAAAAACAGGAAGCCTTAGACTTACTATTTTATCCCTGCGAAATTGTGAGCACCTAGTAGAAAACATTACGACTGCGTTTAAATCACCAGACGCGGCTTTTTTGTGTCCATCTCGCGAGAATGTCGGTTAAATTTCGCATGACATGTTGGACGACATTTGTGGGAATATACGTGATCATTTGATGACTCTTCAAAAAAAGAAGTGGAGAACAGCCAAATTTCTCCAAAATGTCACAAAAATGTTGTCACTAAATTGAAAAATGCGTCGTAAAGTTTTCAAGAATTTTAAAATTGTTGACAAACAGTGAATAAATGGCAACAAATGTGTACATGTTTGGTGCATGTTACAATGAGTTTATAGCTGTTTAATGAAGTAGTGACTTCTGCAATCCTAGCAGCAATCTTTAGACATTTTAAGTTTTTTTCAACCATAGCTGGCACGAATGTTGGACACCCGCGAATATTTTATGACTATTTGGTAGAACTGTTAGGACATGTTTTGGAATTGGTAGGCTTTTGCATAGTGGCCGAAATCCCGCGAAAACCTGTCTTTAGAAATTTAATAATATGTGACAACCTTGAATGAAGATAAAGGCATTAGTCTACCTTTTTGTCCTAGTTTGCCCAAATATTCGCCTATTATTGGGAAAAGATTTGAATGTTCAACTTTTAAATCGCTTTTATATTGCTGCTACATAGATGATACATATGTATTAGGATTCGTGTGTAAATCTATTGATCACCTAATTTCAATTTTTACTCGTGAAACTGCTCTGCCATTTTCAGATGTTAAACATGATGGTAGCAGTTTGACCACTGAAGTTTTTAAAAAACAGCACTACTTCGGAATACTGCTCTTTTTTGCTCAGAAAAATTATAGTCCAACTTAACACAACCCCTCGTCCATCAGATTTACTATATCCTGATGGTATACCTCGTCCTTTAATTAAGGGGTTTTTTTGTTTTTGAAAGAAATCCTAGCAACCGACAACACTGTTGCAAAAGTCATTAAAACACTTTTAAATGAAAACTTCAGTAAACAAAATGTCACCCAACAAGCTCCCATAAAACTATCTCTCTGTTATTTTTCGTGCCAGGAAAATTTTGGATCTAGAAAACAAAATTGTCAAATTAGTCAAGTCATTATATCCTCAAAATGATCTCCATATTATTTTGAAATAAAATCATAGCCATTAGAAACTGGTGTCATATGAAATTCAAAGATAGGGTTTCTACATTGTTATTATCATATGTTATTCCCAAATATACATTTCCCAGCTGCAATACTGAGTACAACATCTACGTTTGATGGTAAAAGCACGTCTCCCATTTAACATTGATAGCTCTAAAAAACCCACATACAAAACATTTTGAATCACATTAATAACACTAAACATTATTCTAACATGAGTAATTTCAGTATTATTACCTGTGCACCTAATGAACTTTTCTTTCTTATCAAAGCTAGTCTTTTTTGATGCACAACAAACCTAATCTTAAAACTCAAGGCATCACTCTTCTAGAATCTATTCACCCCTCTGTCCTATTCCTACCCATCCCCTCATCTGTATACTTATGAACAATATCAGCAATATGTTGAAACATGCGTGGATATTTTTAGTGTATTACAGGATTTTGATTTTTTATGATTTTTAAACTCTTAAATTTGTTGAAAAACCCCAATCCCAATCCCAAATTGCATTAAGCCTTTTCCATATGTGACTATAATCAGAGTTTTCGAAATAAATCCTCCCTAAAACTATAATTGAACATGGTGAAGTCCAAATAATATTTTTGATGTATCATACGTCCCAGTTCCAAAGATATATTTTTGTAGTACTTAACTAAAACGTCACTTGAATGCCGTAAAAAGTCGTTGCTTTGGATTTTTTTGGCAGCAAAGTTTAAATGTTTTGGTGTTAAAATGGGTTTTAAAAAGTTAGTTGCTTCTTTCTCTAATCTCTCAAACTTTCCAATAAAATCATACTTTATATAACACACATTACACAAATCCACATATCTCGCCCAGTGTTCATTCAATTCTGAAAATTTAGTTTGCACAATGTACATTAGAAATTGCTGGAAAGTCGGAGTCCAGTTTGACAAGGATATGGTGACATTCGTAAAATTCTTATGGAAGAAATAGTAGATTGGTTTGATGAAAAACCTGCTTCCAGCCTCTATTTTACTTTTGTAAGCTGACAAAAGTCTTCCCAGTGGTTCCCTGACAAACAGGAACTTCTTGTAAGTTTCCAGTACCTCGTGTCGTCTCCTTTTTCTAAAGATTCTGCGAAATATTAAGGAATATGTTTCAGCATGGATGTTTGAAATTTGCGGTACCTTTGTAATTTTGCTACTTTTTAATGCTAACTCTAACAATATACTTTTCCACGTTGTACTCGCCACCTTTGGTATTGCACAGTACAGTAAATTGTAATTATGCACTACATAAGTTTCTTCGAGCCAGCGTTTTACATCCATTATGTTTGCAATATCACCATTAAAAGTATCTGCTTTGAGCTTCTCACACGTGTCTCTTATCAGCTTTTTTCGCCGTCCATTAAAATTTTCCGATTCTGCTAGCACCATCTGCCGAGAAACGGAGAAAACACTTTCTGAAAAAAAATTGTTTAGTATTTAAGTTCAGCTTCCCTTCTTTAACTGAATTACAATTATTTATTCATGAACAAACATTAAACTGAATTTAGTATTTGAATTTGAAACGAATTACACATCTTTGTTATGAGAAAACAAAGTGTTAGTACACAATAACAAGTCTAAGAGAGACAAGGTGGAGAATGACAACACGGTCATCGAGCGTCCAACCTTCTCTCGTAATATCACGATAAATAGTAATAGTAGTTGTCAGTGTTTGTAAGAACTACCCCTGAGAACTACACTAAACTGACTATAGTAATTGAATTAAAAAAGAAAAATGAAAAATGAAATATTGAAAAAGAAGTAATAATTCGATGATTTCATGAAATTACCAAAGTTTCTCAGGATATTGGTCCTTAGTCAGCAGCTAGGAAACTATAAACAAAATTCTGAGGTAAGTAAGCATGAAATAACTTTACTTTACTGTTTAGTGCTTGGCCTCCTAGGTGACCGTGGACACCAGCCCAAGGAATGAAGCTGTGTCATTAGTAAGGCCCATCAAATCAGCAATGTATCCCACCCTAGTAATCCACGTGTTGTCGAAAGTAAGACAGGGGCATCCATAACAAATCCAGTTAGTTCGCACAGAGCAGCTGCTGCTGGATTGTCTGGCCAAGCAGATTCAGCAGTGTGCAATGTGGTCGAGGAGATGAAAAAGGCGTTACTTGATGATACTAACGTCACTGAATGTGACCCTGATTATTGATCTCTGATCAATAGTTCAGACTGGTTAGTGAAATTTATATGAAGCAATCAAATTTTGATTAATCAGTGTCAATGACAATAGAAGCCTCATATCTGCTGTTGTTGCAGTTTCAGTTTTGTTCAATGGAGAGAAAGGGCCAGGATCAGACAATGTGGTAAGAGTGTGATACAGTAATATGAGGAAATGTGACTTTCTATTTTCAACAAAGTTGGTTTCAGTGTGGTCATTTATTGGTTAAAAAGAAACTTGGATTTGGCTTTCACAAATAACACAACTGTTTTCTAATATTGTGAAGACACAGTACAACATTTCCACCTGCAGCATATAACTTAGTAATTCTATTTATCAAATCTTTGTTCCAAACTAGGCAATTCAATGAACTAATCTAACTGAGGCAGGGTAATGTTAGTCTTTCTGTGTTCTGAATATTGAGGGATGCCACGAGAATTTCAACTCCATGACAATTTCTCAATTCTTCACATAATGTTAATAACCACAACACTTTTCTTGTTTATCACTTAAAACGTGCTATATGACTTGTTCAATACTAATGCTTTAACAAACTGTTTTAAATATATTGATGTTGCTTAGTTGTTTATTATCGTAATTAATTTTGTTTATTAATAGTAAATAGTGTTGATGAAAACGGCTTAATCTGTTAGAATGTCTTTGTTTGTTGTATTTTGTTTATATCTGTGTTAAACCAACCAATCACATACTTCACTGCCTTAATACTCAATTTGTTTTCAATTGCTTTGTTATAGGGTTATTCATTTCTAGTTTTTTTAAGTATTTCATGCTCGAGTATTGTATGAAGCATCACCACTAGGACATTGACTTAGTAATTGCTTGTACCAAGTGGTACCTCATGAGGGTCCACCTAGCTAAGATAGCTCCCTGGTTCTGTGAAAAGTTTTTGCTGTTAAAAAAGGCAACGAAAAGCTGACCGAGGGGCAGTAACTTTCTGGCAGTCACTCAGTGAACTCTCTAACTAGCTCGTACCAGTTTCTGTCAAGGCACTGCTTTTTAGCTTGGCAAACGTGCCTCATTGGAAAAGGTTATCTGTCGTCACATAGCTTGTGTTGTGGCAATATGTTTAGAACAGTGAGGTTACAAAAGTGTATCGTCTCAAAACAAACAGACGTTAATTTAGTCACTTTTCTTTTTTCTCACCAATGCAATGTAATACAAAACGATCGCCAAAGGGAATAATTACAAAAGATTACAATAACAGCTTCTCATTTTCTTCTACATTAAGCACTTGAAGTCCGCCTGGGAATGGTACATTGATTTGCCTACCAGCATTGTTTACCAAGATAAATACATGCTCCGCTATTAAACATGTACATAACCTCACCATCAGAATGATATAAGCATCTAAATCTTACTTTGAGAACAACGAAAGCGCATCTAGTTTTGTAATTACATGTAACTAGTAACCCGAAATTAAGCTTACCGATCAAAAAAATCTCCGTTCTCTCAGTTCCTAAAATCTCTTGTTGTTGGTTTCTCTCAGTAGTTAACGAAAAATTCGACATTACATTTTTTTGGTCAGCAAGAGTTTGTGCCTGTTTGAGGCCCGTCACTAATTAACGAGTCACATAACAAGTTTATTAAAACAGTTAAGCCCTTGTGAAACTTGCTAATTAGTTCACTAGTCAAAGTTGACTATGTTTAAAACTTAACGAGATTTTTGTGAAAATGGTACCTACTGACACTTTGATCTTTGCATTTTGTCTTATTAATTACAGCTCATCTATTCAATGAAGGTTCGACTAGTTTGTAACAAATATGAGAGCCCTCTCTTGAACCTGCCATCTTTAACATGCAAAAACGTTGAATGCCTTTTAAGCAAATTCTGTAAATGCCACTCTCATGTTTGCAGCATGTCAATTCATGTTGTCAATTTACAGTCAATTCACGTATGTCAGTTTATTGCCATTTTATCACTTTCTTTAATTTAGCTTTTATTCTGGTAATACCAATAATGCACAGTTTTTTGTTCTTACACAATCGTTTTTTTATTCTCTCTCTCTCTCTCTCTCTCTATCTGATTATATTTTAAATCAGTAATGTTAAACTAATATTCTGCTATGACTGATTTTGATTCTCACTGATATATATTGTTTTAACATTCCACCTGCAATTTTTCAGCTTATGAGGCCTGTTAGGGTGAAAGCTTCTGAAATAAATAAACTTATTGTGAGCTATGTAGGAAATACAACGTTTTGTACATTGTAGGAATCTTATGTTTTCAGAATGTTAAATGTTCTAGCTGTTTATAATCTGCAATTTTTAGTATAACCATAATTCAAATGTCAACAAATAAATGAAATTAATAACCAGCTGTTGACTGTTGGTAAGACTCTTGGGAATTTACACTGTAAAGTTTATGCATGTTGATGATTAAAGTTAAAATCAAACTTCAATTTTAGTAATCTTTGCGTATTGAACTTTCCTTAGGGTTTAATGGTCAGCTAAATTGATTGATAAATCAGTCAGCATCTTGCTTTATCTTACCTTTGTTTAAGGGATGCATGTAGATATCTAAGTAAAAAACGAGAGCCAACATTAATGTTATTGAAACACACACGAATTTGATCCGTATTGATTTAGAAAAATATCTCATGCTTGAGTTTTACAACGCACAAATTGTAATTCATCAACTGGCATTACGTTTACATGACACGTTCTTTACTTAGTGACATATTCAACAACATTAGTACATATTCAAGAGTTCCGCTCAAATTTTATCCACTTGGGTCACTCATTCATATTCTTGCAAATTAGCTAGCAGTCGCGACGCATAACAAACTCTCGATAAAACTACTTTGAAAATGACTGGGGATTGAAAAAACTTGGTCGGTTACGGGGTCTTACTGGCAGCTTTCCAGAAAAGGAATTCTTGACATTGTGTTTCTTTCACTTCTGCTAAAGTGAAATCAAGTGCCAGACTATTTTTGCGAATGAAGAATATTTTTCTTTTAATATTTTCTTCTGCTTCAATAAGCTTTCGCTGAGTGTATAATTTGGAGAACTTTGGCGCACAGTTTGTCAATATTTTTTGTTTCACGTACCAAGTGTATTTTGTATAACCAGCGTTTTAGAACTGCGTTGATATATTACCATTTGCTATAGTAAGTGTACATTAAAGTTAAATATTAGAGCAGCAAAGTATGCTTCTTAAAAGTCTTTTTAACTTGCTTGCATATGGCTACAGGCAATCGTTTCTAGCCTTTTCGCGCTAAACACAGTTGGCTATCGTGTAATTTTCTTTCTTAACCGGAGATGCAAGACTAAATTCTGTGAAAATGCGCAGAAAACGAAACGTCAAGTCATTTTGGTAGAAGCAGACAGTCTGGCAATGAATATTTTTTGATATTTATGCTGTCATATAACTTTTTAATGAATCTTCTAGAGGATCAATTCTCTCCCAAATTATATGTTGATCGGTATCAACAAAGACTGACTACAATTCACGTTGCTCTGACTGCATGTGATAATAAGACGAGAATTTTGGAGCAATTTTACATTGTAGTGAAGTCTACTCTTATGGTAACATCAGCTTTTATTCACTTTCATATTTTTACCAACAATAATATTACTAAAAGTTCATTGGGTGAAGTTCTTAGCGAAATGAGAACGACAAAACAATTTGTGGAAAACTTTTACCTTCCATGGTATCCTCCAGGTGAAAATTATACAAAGCGGTTGAATCCAGGGGATAAACGTTGCAACACTGCGTGGTTATTCCTACCGGATGTTTTACAAAATGTGGACAAGATTTTGGTGATTGATTTAGACGTTATTGTAGTGAAGCCTCTAGAACAGCTCTGGTGTCACTTTGACAATATGTCCCAATCTCAGATGATGGGACTTGCGTTTGATTTTTCGGGACCAAACAATTCTCGTCTAATGGATCGTTATCATGGTCAGCATTATCAACATCAAAAGGAATCAGAATTATTTCTCAGACCCAGAGAGGTTTAAATTCTGGAATTGTTTTACTGGACTTGAGCAAAATGCGAAAGTCAAGCTGGAAAAATCGAAATTTTACGAATATTTAAAATTACCAGTGAATGTTCAGCAGAGAAAAGCGTTTTTACTGCAAAATACTGTTTTTTACCACAAAATACCTGCAATGTTTATTTTCATGAAAATCCTGAGAGGTTGTACTTTCTTCCTTGTCACTGGAACTTCTGGTGGGGACACGGATTCAGATACGAATTCTGCAAGACTGCTCAAGCACGTGGCATAGGAATTGTGCACGGAGCTTGGGGAACTTTTTACAAGAAAGAGAATAAATGTAAATGGATCTTTTCTTACTTATTTAATCTGTATAAATCCGTGCAGGTTAATGAAGCTAAAGTTTGTGTAGGCGTTTAGCTAAATCATTTAAAGCAGTCAATATTTTTCTAGTGTTGTTTTTATCGTTTTTCAATAGGTCTTTATAAATTTGTTTTTTAGCTTTCTCGTTTGTTTGATTTAGGATATTACAGTAAGTTTTATTGATCTCAAAAGTCCTGCTGTTTTTTTGTGTGTTTTCTGAATCGTTGCTTAAAAATAGTGTTTCAAGACAAGTGCTTATTAATTACCCCACTCAGGTTTTCGAATAAAACATTAAAACCCTTTATTAGCTTTAATATTAAAAGCTTCGGTTAATACATGTAATATTTTTATAGAGTTTCTAACTTGTTTTTTTCGTTTAGATAAAGACTTGTTGTCAATTGCAAAAATAGGTAAAAGATCAGTCTTTTATAACATATTGTCAGGGGTTATAGGGTTCACTAAATCATTAGCATATATATATATATATATACATAAATATTGTTTAGCACCTATGTCTAACACACACATATATATATATATATATATATATATATATATATATGATTGATCACCATTTGAGATTTATTGGTAATCCTTGCGGGTTTAGTGATTAAAGGGATCAAATATACTAATATTGTTGGCATAGAACGTATTAGCAAGATTCAGTATATCAGACTGGTCGCTCTGTGTAACAAACAATTAATCTTCTGTTAGACTTTGATATATGGCAGTAAGCTGTTAATGCACTGCAAACAGAACAATGAATCATTAGTGTTAGTTAGTAGAGCAAACTCGTCATTGCATAACGAACTGCAATTTTTGTGCACCCATTTTTACATATGTCACAAAAAACCCTGCTTGCAAGGAATGCAGGGGTGACGAATTACCATAATTCTGATAATAAGCCTATAATAATTTATATCAGCTTATTTACATGTTGAATATCATAGTTACAATAATATAGACAATTTATCTTAATTTGTTCAAGTGACTTTCAGTTTTAATTTCAAGTGGCTCACGTTCATCACTAATTAGAAAATAGATACAGCCTTGATTAGTCCACACTGATATGTATTTTTTGAGTTTCTTAACTGTTATAAGTTTAGCAAGTTGTTCATTTCTACATCTGCGTTAAACAATTTTTGATGAAGATTTTGACACTTTTGAAACAACCAATTTCAATATTTTTTTGCGATAAGAGTGATCTTTTCATCATTCTTGCAGGACTATATGCCGGGAACCTAGTGGCCATTTTGTTTTTTGCTTATTGGACGGTTATAGTTCTCTTGCATTGCTTTTGGGGTCTAATAAGAGTTCTTTTAGATTCAGCATGGTCGGTTCATAAATATAATTTGCTCTTCTTATAATAAATATATAGGTAAAACTGTTAATGCAATTGAATGATCGGCATAATTTCCTTGCGCGTTGCGGCCATTTCAGGTAAACTAATATAAAAAAATACCAATGTTGTTTAAAAGATTGTAAATCAGCAGCAGCATAACGACAACAAACAGTAGCACTGAATAAACAATTAGTTATTTACATATACAGTAAAAAGAATAAAAAAGTTTCTGTTATTAAAATAATGTTCTCAGTTTGGGAACAATCTGCAGAAATGCGTTAAACGGAAATGTGAGCGTTTTGCAGTTCAGTAGTTTGGTTTGTTTGCTAAGTTACCTATGCTGTGCAGCCTAAATAGTCTGCACTTTAGCTGCATTGAAATCACTTGTAAAATTGTATCTTCACTACATGCAATTCAGATATTCAAATGTGTCATACATAACAATGAAAAGATTATCAGGGAGACTCGGAAACAACATGTTTAGCTATGCTTCCTTGTATGGAATTGCGTGTGCAAATTACCTTACACCAGTGTTGCCAAAGGATTTTGCGTTATACGATGTCTTTCTGCGTCTAAAAATACCATCAAAGTCTTCAGTGAGATATTTGCACTTTAAAAAACAATTTTCGTGAGTTAGACTAAGGTATGCCGCAATGTTTTCCCCTTATTTGCATAAGTTAATAGATTACTTTGGATACCCCATGAACATTAGTTTGGAAAGGTACCTTCATCCATATATATATTTTAATGTCTTGAAAAATGAAATTAAAGGTCAGTTTTGTTTTAACAGTAAAACAATTTTAAAAGCGAAAATGTTGTTAAATTATGAATTACAGCAGAGAGGCATTTTTGCTGCTACAACAAAATTAGTGGGAATTCACGTACGAAGGGGCGATATCTTTTCAACAATTTTCCAAGTCCCTTCAGCTGCCTATATCAAAAGAGTTATGGGCTTTATGAAAAGCAAATTTACCAGCGTAGTGTTTGTTGTTATTGGCAAAGATACAAACTGGAACAAAGAGAACATTAATGGATCAGTTGTCGTTTTCATGCCTAACAACAGTGAGCCTGTTCTTGACATGTGCATTGTCAGTCAACTATGTAATCACGTGATCACAACAGTAGGAACGTTCAGTTTCTGGTGTGGATATTTATCAAACGGAACTGTAGTATACTTTCGTGATATGCTTCCTGATGGGTACAGAGACAAAACGCGATGGTTCGTTTTTTCTAAGTTATTATGCTCTATGTTATTTCTAAGCTGAGATAATCCACGTTGAAGCTGAGGTCCAGGTGGCATACTGAAAAACTTAATCTTGAGAAAATCTCTGTTAAATTTAGCCATTGTTCTTTGGCGCGTCTCTGCAAAACACTTAGCAACTGAACGAAAGTGGACTTTATACTGGGCTTATCAGCAAAATGACTGATACGGCGAGCTACTACCGGAGTTTGAAAACACAAGTTTTTTATAATGTCAGTTTAAACCCAGTGGAATGTGACAGCATGCATAGTGTTATGGAATGGAAAATTCTGCCTGATGTCTTTAGTGAAAGACATTACTTGATCATAATGCAGACTGCGAGAAATTGACTTGTATGATACGTAGTTAAACAAATGAAACACCCTGATTTCATGAAAATGAAAAATTTATACATAAAGAGCATCAAACCGAAAAAAAAATCAGGAGATCCTACTATTCACGACTTGAGAGCACAAAATGCGATTTTTTAATCTGCAAATTGGGCTCCTAGCTTCGGCCCAATCAGTTTGTGAATGACCTAAAAAAGATTCGGAAATTTCCAGCTAATTTCTTTCTATGAAACATGTCAAGATACCTGAATATCAGCACTTCTTTGACAACTGTATCCATGCATAATTAGATACATTACATAAGGCTTATCTACAAAGTGTATGTTGTACAATAAAATTTTTGTCAAGTTATCAAATAGTTGTCTGTTTATCATTTCTGTATTTTAATTTGTAGTTGCTTTGATATTTGTGGTTTCTGTAGCTTGTAGTGTAACATAATTGTCATTGTACCAATTTAGTAATACAGCATCATGACCCCGCTCATCTGAAGCTTCTGCTCTCCTTGTCTAAATAAGTTTTTGTATAATAAATATTGTAGAATGTAAACTTGAAACCAATTATGATCGATCAAGCGAAAACTAAAAATGCCTGTATCATAGCTGTGCATTGATAAAGGTGTCTATGTCATGCCACGCCACTAATATAATTATAAAGAGACCAAGAAATTTAACATGTTTAGTGTCTAGTAATGACTCGGCATGTACTAAAAAATTAATACATCGGTGAGAAATAACAACGTTTTATCTGTTTTTTTTAAAACCCCTGCATGTTATATGTTTTATGTTTCTTGTTGTACAGTAGTATTTATCGAGTTACGACAAACAATTCCGGAGGTTTGGTTGCGGGGCTACCACCAAATTTTGTTTAACGAATCCCGTCTTAATTCGTTGAGTGCGCGCAAAGTTACGCGAGACTAAATACAAACTTAAGTCGTCTACTTGAATTCCGCCAACTTTCCTGGAAGCTACTCGCGATTAGGGCGCTACTTAGGACGTAAAACGTCTACATAAAGTTTTGCAAATATTTCAGTGCGCCTAAAGTCCACTTAAGACAAGAAACATGTATTCGCAGTATACTCAAATGGAACTGCTTCTGATCTTCGGTCACTTAGTGAGATAATGGAATAAGTTGATAGGTGATGTAAAGAGTAGTTAGAAATAAAAGTTACGCTCCATAGAAACATGCAACTAAAAGGATAGGTGGTTGTTGAGAAAAGTTTATCTGTCATGTTGCCTGGCTGTTTTCCTGGTACGAGAACACACTGCAGTGGCATCACTTCTTGTTCAGGTAATTCTCTTGCAAAATCACTTAATATAATCGCTTAATCTAAATGCAGTAATACGAAAATTGTCTGATAAATCGTTTAAGAATCAACATAGAACGTCCTTGATTGATACCTACAGAGTGATACCTATAGAGTATCAAGATGATATTGATTCTGTTAAATATTGCTCATCTTTTCTTTATTTTTCTTGTTATTATATTTTGAGCCCTTTTTATTATGTTCTGCATCAAAGTAGAATTTTCTTTTGCGTAAAATTTTGTTAAAGATAGGCCATACTGATTTAAATAATTATAATTTGATTTCTGTTTTTGGTAAATTTAGATAATCACATATAAAAGTTTGTCAAATCTCTGAACAGTAACTTTGTTGCCATGCGTGTGAGTTATTGTAATGCATGAAGAATTTTGATTTTTTTGCTCTTGAAATAATCCGTTGATTGGTTCCTTTTATTATATTATTTTTCAAAGCTTGCACGCGTTGTTGTAAATGTACTTTCTAAATGTACATTTCATAAGTCTGTTTATACTGACGTAAATTTTGATTTGTTATGGTTTCGTTTGTTTAAAATTTGTTTTGTTAAGGTTTATTTCTTAACTGTTCTTGGGTATGCAACTGTTTTCAATATTTTATTTGGAATTTTTTAACAAATAACCTAATACATTTTACATATGTAAAAATTCTAGAGCCTGGTGACGAGTTAGCAATTATTTGAAACAATGCAAATATATTTGCGTACAACAATGATTTTGTTTATAAAAAAGAGCAATCAACTAAAACAACATCGTTTTTCTTCAATTTTTCATTTTCTAAATATCAAACATGAAACAAAGTAACGACATGTTAACACCACAACTTTTTGGTAGACTGACACTGACACCACTTGTTGAATAATTATTACAAAGTTAAGGCCTGATATCAGGTGCACAGGTATCGCATTCTTGTGAAAAAGAAACTGTTCCTGTTATAAATAATTTAAAAGTTACAGGGCTGGTCACAAATTTCTGTATGCATTAATAGATAGCAGCACTAGATATCACGAATTTCAAGGTTCACAGAATTTCTTACATATCAACTGGTGCGCTTTGATTTATGAACTGAATTTGTAACTGAACATTTCAAAATCGACCTTGAATGTCCCCTCATCTCCTTTGAAGACGTTTTTCTTAATTGCTGTTAGTCTGGCAATACAACTGATTCAGGTGGTATTGTTGAGTAAGAAGCCACGGGCGGAGGTGGAGCAATCAGTTCAGGAGTCAGCGTTGACTCGTAGTATAGCCTTACCCTGGTTGCAGCATACTCAACTTTGCTCATCACCTCCTCATAATAATTCTGAGACTGTGATATCTCTACTTGGCTCTCCAGCAAGCCCTGATTTTCTTGATGCACTGCATTAAAGTCTTTAGCTAAATTGTTTAGCCCATTATCTTCTCTCCTAAGATGACCAGAAGCACATCTAGATTCCATAAACTGAGTCGCAAACTAATTACAAAACTAATTTTCAAATTACTGTTTGCTCTCTGTAAATAACTGTGTAAGAAACGATTGCCATGGCAATTTCTAACAGGCGCTGGGCAGACCCATTGACTAGAAGGACAAAATTAGTGTCAAGCATGGGTGCTCTGTGTAAGCAACTATATAAACTTGTTTACCAGTAATGGCTTTCGGGCCACAATACGCATGTCTGGATTTGGTGGTCTTTAGTCGAATATCGCTGTTACAACCATCAGGCGTACGTGGAGATACGTAGTATAATAATAAGATATCGTGGACTATAGTCGAATTTCGCAGTTAAAGAAAATACTGTATTATTTGACTAAAGTCGAACTTAGCACCAAATTTTTTTGTAGACTTTTGCAGTTGTGATGAAAGAAAGAAAAACTGTAATCTTTATTTTCCGTTTCCAGTTTTGTGCTGAATTTTTTATTAAATTGGTCTTCTGTCATGTGAGAACTAGTCTGATTAGTCACACTATTGTAGAAGTTCAGGCCTGTGTCAATGTTAGCTTTCTCATTATACATAAATAGAATGAATTGCAGTTTATTCAGATCTTTTATACAAATACCTAATGTAATGTTTAAAATATCTAGATTATGAGGGAATTTTGTATTTGTTTGTATTGTAGTGTTAATAGAATGCAATGTAAATAACATTAACAAATCTTAAAAAAGAACAAATAAAGAACAGAAATTCATGATAACAAATAAAAACTACCATAAACAGTTAAATCCCAAACAGTTAGTCCCTGCAGATGAGACGGCTCTTAAACATTTGTTTAATTTTCCCTAAAAATTCAACTCTGTGCTGATTAATGTATTGTTGTGATGGCATTAAGGTGAGTCATGAATGAGAGATTATAAGCTTGCTAGACGCACAGCTTCTTAAGTCAACTCATCCAACAAATGTATTAGGTGCATTCAAATGAAACGGTTTATTACGTTTTAATCAGTATAATAGTAATAGTATGATTATCAGTAATAACAGTACTATGTTTTAATACTATATTTATTATGAGTTCACTTTTAGTTATAAGAACAAGCTAGTTTTTTTATATTACACAAATATCAGTCGACGAATAACGTGATAAATAACGTGAAAAAATGAAGTAAACTGTTGTTCGAATGTTCAGGATTGGCCAGCAAGAGCGTTTGGCAATGAAAAGTGTAGCTATGTGAACTTAGCCCATAGTGGTTGAAACAAAGTTTATTTGTGTTTCAGGGGTTTTATAATTTTTCTGTGCATTTATAATCACTAACAAAATTTTGCTTCTTCTTTTAGTCTAGGAGTTCTGGTTTGATTACAATGGGAAATTGTACAATCCAGTTTATCCTTCTGACTTCCTATTCCCACCAAATAGATATATTTCTCAATATGATGGGAATAGTTTAGTAAGAATAAGTGGCAATGACAAGTAGTATTCATTTGGTGAACAGAGAAACACGTTAATGGTCCTTGATCAGATGCAATTCGAGTACTTTGAAACAGCAAATATCAATAATGAAACTTTCTTTAAAATTCACCTGATTGCACAGTTTGTCTCTCTCTTGGTTATGTCTGCCAGCATGACTATCATATTCCCAAAGATATTAATATAAACTGTTTACTTCAAACAGGTTTCTGGGTAGAGCGTGCACAGTACAAATCTGTGTGATGGAGAATATACAGTACATGCATTTATACAAGGAATTGTCATCATAAGAAAAGCAACTAGTTTACAATAAAATTTATTCTATGAAGGATCATCTTATTTAAGAATAAATAAATGTCTTAATAAAAGTCTCGATTATGAAACTTGAGAGCTTTCATTCAGGATCATACAGCTGAAAGCGAAGGCACAGCATAAGTATCTAACAAAATCTAACCGGCTGTTGATTATTCATTACCATGTGTCCAATCAAGTCATTATATGCTATACCCAAGTTGACGTTCTGCCAAATTAACTTGCAAAGACAGTCTACATACATGAATCCCAAAATACAGATTCACCTGTATGATCACATAAAATTGCATACGCCAAGCATTAGCACTCTATGTACATTTAGCCTGTTATGTAATTCTTTACAACTACAATAATTGTTTAGCTAAGATGCTGTTATAAACAACAGTTTACAATAAAGAAGAAAGAAGAAACTAGTTTACAATAAAATACATGCTGTACAAGTTCGTCTTATTTGTGTTGTCCTAAGAAAAGGCTCACTTCTGTAAATTCTAAGAATACACCTCCAATCGATCCATGTGCCTAGCTGCTCCCAAACTCGGTACGGACGAGTTTACAATGTTGAACAAAGAATTTCTGAACATGTAGCTTCCAACGTTAGTGCCATTTTGCTGGTTGAAAAGTCTGTGTAAAAGTTCATACCCTCGCTCAGCATGAACGAAAATCATCTCTTCCATATTAACCATCTCGTCTAAGATTATCAAATACTTGAAGTTCAACCTATTACAACACAAGCAGCTATTAACTGAAGACAACCATGCAGCAGTTCTGAACTGAAGACAACGGTGCAACAGTTCTGCACCGAAATTGCCTCATTTTCGGTGGCTTGAGCACTTCCTTGTGCGTTACGTTTGCGTCGCGTATGCTCCTTTTAGTGATACGCACGTAATTTCAACAGGTTTCAACTTCCACATTGTGCATCTGATACTAATTACATGGACTCCACTTTCATATACCCCCGCCCCTGACTCCATATAATGATTAAAAATGAAATTTTTTAAAAAAAAATTATGTAATGTAATACGTGTTATGTTAGTTTCGTGTTTCGTAATGTTAAATGTATAAATAGTGTGCACTATGTAATGTAAAATTTAATGTACTTTCCTATAATTGTTTGTAAAAATATTTTAATATGGTATTTGTAAATATGTTCATTATATTGTATATAGTTTGCACTTTAGTTTTTTTAGTATGCGCTGGACGCATTTGTCTTGAACAGTGTTGTTATTTTAACATTACGCTGAGGCTAACTCAATTTTATTATAATGAGGGAACCGTTTTTATGACAAATAAAGAATTAATGTATATATATATAATTATTGATGCGTATGACGACACGACCTGATTCCCATTTTAAAACTTAAATTTAAATTTGTACACGTTAGTATAAATTATTACCATCATAATTCTTTATTTTGAGCATCTATTTTTATTACTGTCATAATTCTTTATTTATATATTATTATAAATACATACATTTATACATGCGCCCTCTATTTGCAGGGCTATAACAGTTAACAGTATTTACATTTCATATATAACAACTTACAATAGCCATGCTAGTATTGTATTATTATTGTTACCTTCCTAACTGACATTGATAACAATTTTATTAAATTAATTAATCCTGTTTGGTTAGTGACAAAACAAAATTATCTAACAAGATATTGACAAAGTTAATTAAAATCAGATTATCAAGACAAGTTAACATATAATTAACATCCTGGTGCTGTAAAACGCGTACAAAGTTTTCTCGTTTAAAGCCACTTACAAATATGCAATTAAACAACAGACGATGTTGGGTTTGCCTCCCCTCTATACCCTGGCAAATACTATTGTCTGCATAATGAATATTGAACAGAAAATAATTAAAATTACCTTGATCTGTTAGAAATGTGCAGGCTAAAACCTCAAGTTTTCTATTATCTCTTTGTACTGGAATAGTCAAGGGAGATGTACTTAAAAAATATGGATAAACTGGAGATGCCCCAGAAAGATATCTGTTGCGACACTTACATTTCCTTAATGCTAATATGTAATTATCAATATCACTTTTATTATATTTAATGACTGTTTATTGATTATATGCTTTTAATGAATATTTAATTTCTCGTAAATCTAAATTCCGGGCAGTAAAATCTTTAGTTATTCTTAAAAATTCATTAGACGCCAATAAAGCAAATGTAAAAAGTGCCTGTTTAGAGGTATAAGACTGTTATTTAGTCGAAACAAATTTAATTTTACTGGATCACTGTTCATCATTGACAAAGTTTTTAAGATAAATTTCGTTGCTAAGCATTTCCACATAATCTCTAAAGGAGGTAATCCGCATACTAACTCCAACTTGTCACGGGATGGGTGGAAGCGACAACCTGTCGCAGTTTTCATGACGTCATAAATTAGGTCGTCAAAGAACTCATATTTGCCAGCCATCCAAGCAGTCGCACATATAAAATAATAGGTAATACCAGTGCTTTAAACGATGCAATTACTGCAATCAAACTAAAACCTTTATACAAATAACCTTTATGTCGAATTGCCATCCACCTGTTCCAAGGTTCTTTATAACATTATTAATGTGTTTACTGAATGTTAATGAGTTATCTATTAACTCATAAATTCAAATTCGTTTGAATTAATTAACAACAATAAGCTTTTCAAGTACAGATATCTGACCCAAAGGAGCAATAAACAAGTGTGCCAGTTCTGATTCACTTGGCTAACATGTTATCTCGTAAAGGATTTTCTATGGGAACATATTGTAACTGTTGCATGGTTTGCGATTTTTGTACCCTAGGTGGCTGACTGTTTCAGCTACTTGCAACTTCTGCTATTACCAGACATGCATACTGCGCTCCAGTACTGCAAATCACCCCATGACCTCTCACAATTTTGTGGCAAACGATTTTCTCTCCGTGCTCTAAATTAATTCTAAACTAGCAAAGGGCCCGCAAAAAATTTTGCGTATAAATACCATCATAATCAAAAATATGCGAACATCCTACCTAGTATTCGTTTACTTAACTAACGCAAAGCCAGTAGCAGCAGCTTTTACTGAATTAAAGTTATAAGGTTATAGACAGAGTATAATGGATGACGTCAGAACAATTGCTTTGCGTCAGCAGTTTTCCAAGCGAAAATTGCCAAAAATTGAACATCTAATTAACTTGTCGACACTCCTCTCGGTGGACGTGTCCTAAAATATAGCCCACATATCTCCTTTCGAGAGTCCCTCCAGGCGCCACCAGAATGTTTTTTCTACAGGCCTTTTGACAAAAAATTTTAAATATATATATAACCCATACCACGGAAATTATTTATATATACGATTCTGTCAATGCTAGAAGATAAAAGTGATCCGTTGAGGAGACTATGTTTACACAGTTAGATCTTTGTTCTAGCACAAGATCAGCACTTTAGACTCTACACAATACACCACAGCAATTTGCTTCTGAAATTATGATGTATTAAGATCTTAGATATATGACGTTGAAAAATTGGTACCAGAAAACTAGCTGTTTGTAGTGCGGCCTGAGTAGAGTCTAGCTCAGTATAAAGCCCAAACCTCAAAGAAGAGCCACTGAACTGTGAGCGGTGAAAACAGAGATCTGCCATCTTTTGATGCCACCATTACCTAATTACCAATATACATGTGACCAGGCCAGCCAATGCTTAGCAAATATTTCTGAAGCGTTTCAAAACGTTTTGCAATGTACGCATTATTGTCCAGATAGATACCACTGTATTCCATCAGAACCTACAAACGTGCCACGTCAGCTACATGTACAATAACTTCAATCGCATTTCCCATGACTAATTTGGATCTTTCTGTGGTTTTCACTTCGATCCCTTGACTGTGTCTCAGTACGCCCCAAATGGAGGTTCCTCGACATGCATGTACAGATGAATCCGATGAATGTTGTACCACACAGACCTCAGACAAGTCATCTCAACAAAAGACACGCATTTATTTCCTAATCTGATGTAATGGTCCATATTTGGAATCCCCATGCCTCCATCTAGGAACAATTCTTCGTCGGTGAACAATTCCACGCTGCCAATTTTAACAGAACTTAATTTCAGTTTTTGGTGCGAATACAAATCATCTAAAATCTTCCATGTGGTTTTGATGAAAGAGCCACGTGACTGTGACTCGGTTTCTGTGTATGCTTTCCAAATCAATTATAGCTGCCTGAAATAATCGCATTTACAAATCACGTTTTATCAAACTGTTTTTCAGCAGTTTCATGATTTATGCAGCTCCAATCCTTGCAAATTTTGTTTTCCTTAACAAAGAAATTATTTCGACAAGATATATTTCTTATATAACGCAAATACTTCGCATTTAGTGCTAATAACATTTATCACAAAAATAATCACAATAGCATATTATATCATGTGGCACAAAAAAAATGTGTCGAACTTTGGATCACGAATTTGTAACAATGGGGGCATATGAAAAAACAGATGGTCAATTTAAAATGTGTGACATTTTCTTTTATGTTAGAATGATAATTCTACAGTAAAAAATGTAACTTTGTTTAAAAATCTACTGATTACCTCCCGGCAACAGAATAGCGTTATTTTCATTCTGTAACAATTTATTCGCAGTTAAGGGGTAAGCGGTGCTTCCCAACAAGAAGAATAATGACAGAAAGATTTATGACGTGCATTAGAAGACAAAAAAACTTATAAAGTGAGTAAACTTGGCTAAAGGAAGTACTACACAATGGTAGTACAGGTTGCTAATCAGTTAAAGCTAATTGGTTAAACAATTACTTTACGAGAGCTTGGAGCATTGGCTAACCACGAAATATGCGCTGTGAATTTAATCTTATTCTCTCGAGTTTACCAGCTTGGATATGCAATAAGCGTTTTCAGTGTGAGAATCTTAGGTGCCCGATTTGTGTGACAGACAGTACACTTACAGATTTACTATAAACACAAACACTTTATAAACAGTTATATATTAAGTTTATAAATTTAACAAATTTCGGAAATATTAAATATTGGTAACAATGACAATTAAACTTTTTCACAATATGAGATAATGATCGAATAACAGTGATCTGCATTAGTGTTTTAACTGTACGACTGGTTTGGCCAAGATGACAATCAATTTACTGACAATTGTTTCGTTTACAACTTTCAATAATCAACTACAACTACATTCATATAACCAAGAAATATGATAAGTAAAACTACATAACACTGGGACTGTCCAATCTGCAAGTCCCAACAATTGGCTCAGTCCCTTTTCTAGTATGTGCAGTTCTGCGCTTCAGAGGCTGGCTCAAACCAACAATGCAGAAGAAATCTATGTTGATAGCAATAAAAAGTTTTGCTCCTACCTTCGGAGAGTCCACACCTTGTCACTTGCTTGACATCGACCAAAGAAGCCATGACTCTGCCCCCCCCCTTATGAAAATCTCACATGTGACATGATACACCCTCCTGTCTAGCTATCGAGCATTCTGACTTTTAAGCGCTTTATGCCCCCCATTATCTGGCGTCTCGACTTCTGAGCTCTAAATGGGCTGTCACAATATTTTAAAAATTGTTCACTGAAGCACTCAAGACCTTTTGCAGCTGCCAAAGTAAACCTGGTAGTTTAGCTTTCTTTAATTTCTTTATCTAGATCATTCAATACCTTAATACAAAAACCTGAAGCACACATCGCTTTCTTTCTTGTTCTCTCTACGGGTATTTTAAAGTATTCATTCTGGCGTGTTGTATCGTTCAAACGTCTCACAATTGTAAACAATTTTTGCATCCTTTCTGGTAACTAAATATTTTTCGGCTTTGTAGATTACCAATGATTTTTTATGATTTATCAAATCTTTTAGCTTTAGAGCTTTCAAATTACAAAACAAATGATTAGTATGGTCTTAACCAATTTTGTTCACAATTCTTATTGCTTCTTTTGAAATATGTAATGTACGTATTGCCCCATATATCAGAACAATAATACAGATATGGCATAATTAATGAAGGATACAGAGTACACAATGATTGTTGCTTTAAAATGTGTTTAACTCTGCAAAGTATTGCTATGCTTTTAGACAATTTAGATTTAACAATTTTTATATGTACTTTCCAAGTCAGCATGTGGTTAATTTGTACTCCAGGAAAATTAATAACATATACTTCAACATATATATATGTTATATTAGTAATATGGAACATATATACTATTTTAGTTCTAAGACTGATCGCTGTGGAACGCCACATATCTCTCTCTTGTAAGTAGCTTTTTACCCTACCTTGTGCAACAGCTCTTATTCCTTATGTTCCTAATTTTTTTTAAGTGCAGCATGATCAATGTTTCAAACACTTTTTAATTAAATAAACACATAAATCATTTAACAT
This sequence comes from Tubiluchus corallicola, assembly GCA_030141605.1. Classification (NCBI taxonomy): domain Eukaryota; kingdom Metazoa; phylum Priapulida; class Priapulimorpha; order Priapulimorphida; family Tubiluchidae; genus Tubiluchus; species Tubiluchus corallicola. The sequence goes on from JAQGDQ010001031.1 coordinate 29,619, forward strand.
TTTTATCATTGGTCTTCCTTGACAAGAAAATGAAAACAAAGACAAACATCTGCATCCATCACCAAACCTATGCTTGAAAAAAAAAGAAGCTCTTTGCTTTCCCGCTCTTTACTAGACTTGGAAGAACACCCATTGAAATGCTCTCCTGTTTCGTTGGCAACTTGCCACCATTATAATACCCAGCAGAATTGTTCAAGTTCAGATACGTTCTGTAATAGAATTGCAGAGATCTGCCATCTTTTAATGCCACCATTACCTAATTGCCAATATACATGTGATTAGGCCAGCCAATGCTTAGCAAATATTTCTGAAGCGTTTCAAAGCATTTTGCAACGTAACACATTATTGTTCAGATAGATACCACTGTATTCCATCAAAACCTACTAACGTGCCACGTCAGCTACATGTACAATAACTTCAATCGCATTTCCCATGACTAATTTGGATCTTTCTGTGGTTTTCACTTCGATCCCTTCACTGTTTCTCAGCACGCCCCAAATGGAGGTTCCTCGACATGCATGTACAGATGAATCCGATGAATGTTGTACCACACAGACCTCAGACAAGTCATCTCAACAAAAGACATGTTTCCTAATCTGATATAATGGTCCATATTTGGAATCCCCATGCCAAATTCATCGGCCTCCATCTAGGAACAATTCTTCGTTGGTGGACAATTCCACGCTGCAAATTTTAACAGAACTTAATTTCAGCTTTTGTTGCGAATACAAATCATCTAAAATCTTCCATGTGGTTTTGATGAAAGAGCCACGTGACTGTGGCTCGGTATCTGTGTATGCTTTCCAAATCAATTATAGCTGCCTGAAATAATCGCATCGAAATCAATAAAACAATCCTACTAAATAACTGAGATGAATATTAATTTTGTTCACTTCTCTGGGTATGGGGCAAGTCTTAAGTGACATCATACATATTGGTCTATCGCTCCGCCTCTGCTGTAACGTAAGCAGGCTCAGCAGCATCAGGGACAACAGCTCACGCAGGACAACAACTGTCTAAGCTAAACTAAACTAAACAAAATGACAGTCACAGCTAATGTCTAGTCAGCAGATAAACTGATTGCTGCTTTTTATACACACAAATTTGAAGAACAGCAGCTAGTTTAACACGAAATTAGCACTTCACAAATTAGGCCTTTGAAAATAATTGGGAAGCTTTCGAACAGCGCCTTAAAAAAATTTTATTACTCACAAAACTATAATACCCAAGAATCTTTGCAAAAATTTGAGCAAATAAACTAAACTCGCACATCCTAGGAGGATAAAACATCGCGTGAAAGACATTTTGCAAATGCAATTTGCAAAGACTGATTCGTTATCAAGAAGTCTGTATAAATATTTTTCAAGATCACACCTAACAAAGACCCTTTCAAATTCAATACGTCTATATTTGTGCTAAAACACGGATGAATAGTTTCACTTGTTTGTGAAATTTAGCCAAACATGACTTTTCAATTCATACAGAATGTAGAGATGAAGTTTCAAAGCACTACAAAATACAGAGACATAAAAATAAACCAGTTCGCCATGCTTTACAATAAACGAGCAACAAAAATATTAAGTCTTTCTTGCCTTTAAACGTACGAACGTCAAGCCTGCGATGCATTTTTCTATATTAACTGATCATGTGCGCGTATGCAAGATTTATTCAGTTTTTGTATTTTGCTGTTTGTCAGGCTAAGGAAATGGAATAAATTTGGCTGTGCCAATCCATAGACGGCCGTTATATTGAATGCCCATGTCACACAAGCCCCAATGGCATTTTTAATGATGAGTAAAACCAGAAAAATAGCGTAAAACTAGCTAATATTACATTGTAAGTACACATGTACAATGTATGTTTTGACCACATTATTCGAATTAATTTTGACTGTGAAGTTTTCATTAAGGTTTATAAAAAGTAGCGAGAAAATAAAACATTTTAAACTGTCCTTATTTAATGTTAATCAAATAGTTATTTTTATCTAAGTTACAAAGCTATAAACTAAAATAAACTGCATTTTTTCTTGATTAAAAATGGTTTAATTAGCAACTCATAGACGTAAGCGTTGTGCATTTCTTCCTGTAAACGAAATTAGACAATGTATTTCCACTAGTTCATTTGCAATTTCAATTGGTAATAATAAAATCTAGAACCAGGCCAATATTTCTCCTGCTAACTAATGAAATTCATAACAGCATTAGATGCATCTGTAGCTAAATGTCCCAAACGTACCTGCATTAAATAAGCTCTGCAGGGGTGAGAAATAACTTGCACGCTGATTGAGTGGTCAACGAAAATAATTGACATTATGTTAGATGTCAATTGCAGTTCCATATAACCAATATTGTAATATAATATAATATTTCTCAAAATTGTAATGCTGTCGACCTCCATCCAACATTAATTCATTCATCTATTCGTCAGAGGCACTTTCGCAAGTATATTAAATACCTGGGAGAAGCTGAGAGGGTTCTCTTCTAAATGTAATAAAATATCTTTTTATTTTGTTTGTTCATTGGCTCGATTCAAAATAAAATCACAACTGAGCTTTTTTAGAATTTTTGTTTCGTTTTGCTGAATAGACATTTTGTAGCTGTTTAAGCGAGTTCAAGAAAGGTTTGTGCTCTTTTATAATTTGTTTAACGCTCAATGCATTGTTTATTTTTATAACGTGACGACAAGCAATAATAATTTTTTATAAATTTTGCATAAATTTCGTGTATACTGTACAAACTGTTTCTAAGTGTTTCTAAGTATCTAATACCCAGTGGTATTGAAATCGTCCAATTCATGAAGCGTAGCTATACATCAATAGAACATAATCCTGCTTCAAATCATTGGTGATTATAATCTGGCTCTTTTAACTCAGTTAACAAAGTAATTTCCCACTCTTTCAATGGTACTCCAGCGTGGTGGTTTAATTTTGGAAAGATTTAACCTTGAATTTTGTTGTCTGTATGCGTTGTTGTCAGTATTTGCTAAGCATCTCTTTGTAATTCTTTCCCGGGGAGTTTCAGGGAGGCATCTTAAACAAAACAAAAAAGTTCCTGCAGCCTATTGACATTCTTGTCTATGTTTGCTTAGTATCTCTTCTTAATTCTTTCCCTGGGAGTTCAAGGATGACAGCTTAACTTAACGAAAAACTCTGCAGCCTATTGACATTCTTGTCTATGTTTGCTTAGCATCTCTTCCTAATTCTTTCCCTGGGAGTTCAAGGATGCCAGCTTAACTTAACGAAAAACTCTGCAATCTATTGACATTCTTGTCTGTATTTGCTAAGCGTCTCTTCTTAACTCTTTCCCTGGGAGTTCCAGGTTATCAGCTTAACAAAACAAAAAAAGCTTCTCCAGTCTATTGATAATATTGCCTGTCTTTTAACTCATTCTTTCCAGTATTTAAACTGGGTGTGACGAGTTTACTTAAGAATTCTGCGAAACACAAAGAAGAGAAACTATTCATCCATGTTTTAACACATATTGAATTTGAAAGGGTCTTTGTTAGATGTGATCCTGAAAAATATTTATACAGACTTGTTGATAACGAATCAGTTTCTGCGAATTGTATTTGCAAAACTTCTTTCACGCGATGTTTTATCCTCCTAAGATGTGTGAGTTTAGTTTATTTGCTCAAATTTTTGCAGAGATTCCTGGATATTATTGTTTTTGTGAGTAGTAAAATTTTATTAAGTCACTGTTCGAAAGCTTCCCAATTATTTTCAAAGGCATAATTTGTGACGAATAATAATATTTTATTAAGATGAAGAAACAATACACTGCATAAGCAATGATTAAATCAGCTACTCCGGCAGCACTAAAAAATTTTTTCACTGCATTGTGATTCTGTTGTAGTGGATCGACTAATCGATTTAACATGGTTATGTGAAAACAAATTAGTTACATAACTGCTAAACATTTATGAGTTCAATCAGGACAACTCTGAGAAAATTTGACGCAAGATAAAAATTAGTGGGTCTTTTTAATCTGATTGCAACTTAACCTATTCATACTAACGTATTTTGTGGGATACTAGAACTTTTCCTGCAAATAAATTTAACGAAATTATAAGACTTTAAGTGTGATAGTTAATTCGTTTGGTAATAGTTATTTAAGTCAATTACAACAAACTGAAAATTGTGAGAAAATAGTGAACTAGAAAAATTATATAGCTCCAAAACCGTGCTAGTCACAATACTTTGGAGGTAACTTTGTGCAGATTAACAAAGGGCGCATACTAGTGTTTCGAAACTCAGAAAAATATCAGCAGCTACAAACTAAAGCAGATTTTCTGCTTTTGTAAAGTTTTTAAAAAAAGTCGTAATTTGTTTTTTTGCATTTACCAAAGAATGTTATGTATCCCACTGGATATTAGCAACAAAAGATGTTTTCTGTGTTTCTTTGAAATTCACTTTCGTATAAAGAATTATGGTTATTTACTGCAGAGCAAAAACTGCTTTTTAGTTCAAATCAAATCACATCAAATCAAACTTTATTTAAAGTCGGGTTTTACAAAAAACACAGAAAGAACTGACTACTAAGAGCTATTAAGGAGACTCGTATAACAAATCTTATCTGCTGAAATAAAATAGTGTATAAGTTGTAAAAATACATTTCAATTATAGATCTAAAATAAAATACATTGGACCTTTTTTCAAGGTTGTTCATCCCAGTAACTCTTACGATGCAAAGTTGTGTGAAATTTCTTGAACCTTCAAAAAGTGAGATTATTAATGTCAGCCTATCAATCGCTATTAAATTCCAGTCAAAATTATGTGGATTAAGATCCTTCTTTGTGTGCAGGTAGTAACCTGCCACTCAGGTAAGCACTTCAATTAGCGAGGCTATTATTGTCAGCTTATCAATCGCTATTAAATTCCAGACAAAATTATTGGGGATTAAAATCTTTCTTTGTCGGCAGGGAGTAACCTGCCACTCAGGTAAACACTTCAAATAGCGAGGCTAATATTATCAGCTTATCAATCGTTATTAAATTCCAGGCAAAATTGTTGAAGATAAGATCTTTATTTGTTTGCAGGTTGTGAGCGGCCCATCATCTCAGATACTTTAGAAGATTTTAAACAGCAATAAGCTCCTCCTTGTGTGCAGGGAGCGTGTCTTAAGAGGTCTGGATGCAATTCAGCGTTTTGCAAAATCTGCCGAGATTTCAAGTTTCTAATGCGAATTTTGGAAGAAATTGTTGCAGATTTTTAAGGCCTGTGTGATTAGCGTTTTATGATCAACTCAAATAATTAACAAGATTTATAATTATGCAGCCATCCTTTGTACAGACAGCGCCTCTAGAATGGTTCGGTATTTGGCATTTTATGTTATAAAATAAATAAAAACTAAGTAAAGCTAATCTTACAGTCAGCTAATCTAAGTTAGCTGAAGCTGTAAATCATTATGAAAAGTGCTGGTACAAGCAATGTAACAAAGATTTAAAAAGTAAAAGAAAAATTGTGAAAAAAGTGAAAAATAATTTTTTAGAAATTCCTAAAGAATTTTTTGATTAGTTTGTTCTGCCCTTCAAACTATGTATAAAGCAATGGCAGTTTTATTAATACGGATCAAATTACTGATTTCTGAGATCACAAATTTGGTGAACAATAAGTTTATTTTAACACAAGACTGAATCATTGGACTGAACATTTACATGTAATACTGGAAAGTCAAGGAACTAAAGTTAATTTTTCAAAAAAATAAAAAATAAATGGTCACATTCTGTATTAAATTTCCTTATTACATAAAGCGATTATCTAGTTTCGGCTGAACTAAAGATGTACAGTTTCAAGGTTTATACATTTTGCAAACAGTCTTTAACATTGCAATGCAACCGCACTTATTTACTTATTTTCTATGCAACAGCACTTATTTACTTATTTTCTATGCAACCACACTTATTTACTTAATTTCTGTGCAACAGCACTCATTTGCTGACAACCACAACAACCGAACTTAATTTCTGTGCAACAGCACTCATTTGCTGACAACCACAACAACCACACTTATCTACTTATTTTCTAAGCAACAGCACTTTTATTTGCTGACAACCACAACAACCGCACTTATTTTCTTTGCCACAGCACTTATTATCTCTGCGACAGCACTTCTTTGCTGACAACTACAACAACCCCATGCATTTTCTACGCCACAGCACTTATTTGCTGACAACCAAACCAACCGCACTTATTTTCTACGCAACAGCACTTATTTGTTGACAACCACAACAACCGCACTTATTTTCTACGCAACAGCACTTATTTGCTGACAACCACAACAACCGCACTTATTTTCTACGCAACAGCACTTATTTGTTGACAACCACAACAACCGCACTTATTTTCTATGCAACTGCACTTATTTGCTGACAACTAAAACAACCGCACTTATTTTCTTATTTTCCTACATGTCTTTCTCTAAGCTTCAGTTTGTTAATACAAGATTTTAAGTAAAATCCAGAATTTTTCACACCTTCATTACAAAAGAGCAAAATTTGTTGTAAAATAAGCTTGGAGTTGAAAATGTGAAAGCTCTTTGTGTTGAATGATTGTGAAGGAACATTAATGTTTATGCAGTCAGACATTTCTTCAGTTAACAGCTCTGAGCTTTAAACTTTATTGTAAACAAAACTTCACCACAACTTGTGTCTGTAATTATGACATACTAAAAACATAATTATACATTGAAGTAATGGTGTCAGATGGTTGTGATGTGGCCTGAGTTGAGTCAGGCTAACTGTCAAGTGAAATCTCTGAAGATGAGCCACTGAACTGTCAGAAGTGTCCCATCCATGTGTATGTGTGAAACATTCTCCACAGTTTAAATAACCAGGATCAGCATGGCAAACGGAACAGTCCAGATGAGTATCGAACCTATGTGTGAAACCTTCCAGATGAGAATCGAACTTATGTCTCACGAATCGTTCCTGCAGGGCTAGCAAATTATCCCACTCTTCATGAACCAGACTGTAATTTATTTATAAAAAATATGAATAATATTATATAGTCTATACTGTAGTCTGTGTGCATATATCAGTTTTTTATGTTATAGAATTATAATAAAATCATTAAATCAGTAATTAGTAACAATGATCATTGAGACAATAGCAGTGCCAAATGTTTTCTAACATGTCAAACTTGAAAAACCATAACTCGTTCATTTTTAGTCTAATGTTTGTATAAAAACTTTATCATTGACGTTTCAAGGTTGGTCATTTACCCACAATTCCTCACGCTGCCAAGATTGTTGTGAAATCTACCGAATCAACTTAAAAAGAGAGATTATTGAGCTGTTGTTTCATCTCAGACACATTTGTATTATGTCTTCCTTTGTGTAAAGGGCGTCGCGGCATGAGTTGCATCTTAGCTCAACAATTCACAAGATTTCAATAATTATTAAATTCCAAACCGAATTACTGAAGAATTGCATCTTCTTTTGTGTTTAGGACGCGACGACATAAACCGCATCCTACGTCAATATTTCTCAATATTTCTATTATTGTAATAAGTGATTGTAATTTCTTAAACTTGAGACTTGGTAAGCAACAAGTATCAACACTGAAGTCAAAAAAGTTTCTTCAAAGCATTGAAAGTTGTTAAAATGTTTTTACTTTTGTGCTTCAGTGTTCATTTCAGAGATTATATCATATTCAAGGTTGGTCATTGCCCAGTAGTTCTCACGCAGCTAAGATTGTTGTGAAATTTGCAGAAACCTTCAAATAGCGAGGCTATTATTGTCAGCTTATCAATCGCTATTAAATTTCAGACAAAATTATTGGGGATTAAAATCCTTCTTTGTGTGCAGGGAGTAACCTGCCACTCAAGTAAACACTTCAAATAGCGAGGCTATTATTGTCAGCTTATCAATCGCTATTAAATTCCAGGCAAAATTATTGGGGATTAAAATCCTTCTTTGTGTGCAGGTAGTAAACTGCCACTCAGGTAAACACTTCAAATAACGAGACTATTATTGTCAGCTTATCAATCGCTATTAAATTCCAGACAAAATTATTGGGGATTATAATCTTTCTTTGTCGGCAGGGAGTAACCTGCCACTCAGGTAAACACTTCAAATAGCGAGGCTATTATTATCAGCTTATCAATCGTTATTAAGTTCCAGACAAAATTATTGGGGATTACAATCTTTCTTTGTCGGCAGGGAGTAACCTGCCACTCAGGTAAACACTTCAAATAGCGAGGCTATTATTATCAGCTTATCAATCGTTATTAAGTTCCAGACAGAATCTTTGGGGATTACAATCTTTCTTTGTCGGCAGGGAGTAACCTGCCACTCAGGTAAATACTTCAAAAGGATTATAAATAAGCTGCTCTTTTGTGTGCAGAGAGAGCGCATCTCAAGGTGTCTGCAATTTAATGTTTTGCGGAATTTGCTGCAAAGATTATAAACTTCAAAAGTCGGTGTAATTATTTTCGGTTCGTTTCAGTCAATATTAAATTCCAGACAAAATTATTGGGGATTATTATCTTTATTTGTGTGCAGGTAGTAACCTGCAAAAGAACGAGCGACAAGCAAAAGAACAATGACGACACAGTCATTGTGAAAAAGATTTTAAAAAAGAAAAGCAATGGTAAGCAACAAGTATCAACACTGAAGTCAAAAAAGTTTCTTCAAAGCATTGAAAACTGTTAAAATGTTTTTACTTTTGTGCTTCGGGGTTCATTTAAGAGATTTTATCATATTCAAGGTTGGTCATTGCCCAGCAGTTCTCACGCAGCTAAGATTGTTGTGGAATTTGCAGAAACCTTCAAATAACGAGACTATTATTGTTATCTCTGAAGTCATTATTAAATTCCAGACAAAATTATTGGGAATTAAAATCTTTCTTTGTCGGCAGGGAGTAACCAACCACTCAGGTAAACACTTCAGAAGGATTATAAATAAGCTGTTCTTTTGTGTCCAGAGAGCGCGTCTCAAGATGTCTGCAATTTGGTATTTTGCGAAATCTGCCGCCAGGATTATTAATTTCAAGGGTTATTATTTCTGAAATCATTATTAAATTCCAGACACAATTATTGAAGAAAAGATCTTTATTTGTTTGTAGGGTGTGAAAGGCAAATCATCTCAAAGACTTTAGAAGATTTTAAAAAGCAATAAGCTGCTCTTTGTTTGCAGAGAGCGTGTCTTAAGAGGTCTGCATGCAATTCAGCGTTTTGCCAGGATTACAAGTTTCTAATGCGACTTCTGGAGAAAGTTGAAGGTTAAAATCGTATTTTGTAGGCCTGTGCGATTAGCGTTTTAGGATCAACTGAAATACTTAACAAGATATATGATTAAGCAGCCCTCCTTTGCACAGACAGCGCATCTCACATGGTTCGGTATTTGGAATTTTATGTTATAAAATAAATAACAACTAAGTAAAGCTAATCTTGCAGTCAGCTAATCTAAGTTAGCTGAAGCTTTAAATCATCGTGAAAAGTGCTGGTACCACAAATGTAACAAAGATTTAAAAAGTAATAGAAAATTGATTAAATTAAAAACAATTTTTCAGGAATTCCTAAAAAAAATTTGACTAGATTAATTCTGTCCTTCAGACTATGTATAAGGCAATGGCAGTTTCATTAATGCTGATAAATTAATGATTTCTGAGGTCGTAAATTTGGTGAACAATAAGTTTATTTCAACACAAGACTAATTCATTGGACTGAGCATTAACATCTAATACTGGAAAGTCAATTCACTAAAGTTAATTTTTCAATAAAATAAATGCTAACATTGTGTATTAAATTTCCTTATTACATAAAGCAATTTTCTAGTTTCAGCTGAACTAAAGATGTTACAGTTTCAAGATTTATACATTTTCCACACTTTTTTAAAATTGCTACGTGTTTGTCTAAAAAAATAGTTTCAATAAGATAGCTACGCTTCGCAAATCATTTATCTCTAAAATAATTACGAGTTTATTATATAGACACCGTTAATGACGTTTCAAATCACAGCTTTTTGGATGCGCGGCAAGATTAAAAAATTGGTGAGTTCCTTGAGTTTACGTTTTGGGGTTTTTCCAAACTATGAAATTTTATACAGTTTCATAAGAAGCACTTTTGCTTTAATTTTATTATTGACAGACATAAGATACTAATCAAAGTTAACAAGCAAACAAGCAACTTAGAGAAATGAAGGTTCACAGCTCATAACGATTTTAACCAATACTACACGAGAGGCTTTTGTATTAACATTTTAGAGGTTTATGTGCTAAATTCATGATAAACACTTGATGACAAAATTCATTATTAACAAGCCTGATACCAAAAACCAGGTTTATTTCTTTATAAACTTGTGTGTTTCGCTTTGGTTAGCATTGAAAAACTCCAAATTTAGCACCGCACATACATCTTGCGAAAAACGAAAAATCGGGGAAGAAAGCAGAAATGACGTCCTGTTTTGAAAGACACTGCGCATGTGTGACTCTCGTCTTTTTTACATGTGAGCAAGTCATGCAGTACGCCAGTAATGGAGCGACTGGTGTACTGGTTGAAGCAATTTTAATATTAAGCTCCAATCAGAGCTTTGTTCACACTTATTTGAATGAACTATATTTTATAGATAAAATAATATTAGTAACGAAGTACAACGTGTAAAAGTTTTAGTGTGACATCACTCGTATTTTTTGCTTGGCTTGCTTTCTTGTTGCAGATAATTTTATGTTATCTAATCATTTCTGCTTTTAAATATTTCACTGCCAAGTTATCTTTTACTGTTCAGACAATGACAAACAGTAATATTAATATTAACTAGCAAAGGCCCCGCAAAAAATTTTGCGTATAAATCCACGTATAATCAATAATACGCGAACATTCTACCTAGTCCTCATTTATAACACAAAGCCCGTAACATCCTGCCTACTGTTTGTTTACTTACCTAACGCAAAGCCAGCAGCAGCAGCTTTTTGCTGAATTAAAGCTATAAGCAATAATGGATGACGTCACAACAATGGCATTGCGTCAGCAGTTTTCTAAGCGAAAATTGCCGAAAATAGAACATCTAATTAACTCGTCGCTACTCCTCTCGGTGGACCTGCCCTAAAATATAGCCCACATCATCGTGTAGCCCCGTTCTTCTTCTTTCTAAAGAGCTATATATCACCTTCTGAGAGTCCCACCAGTCGCCGCTAGAACGTTTTTTCCGAAGGCTGTTTGGCCAAAATTTCGAAAAAATCGCGAGTTGGGTCCGGGAAAATGCCCGTTACGGGACGCCGTGGCCCTCTCACGAATTCTAAATAGGCCTATGACACCCACCGCTGAACGGGCTATCTATCCATAGCCATATAACTTTTGCAAAAAACGGCCGAAAAATGGCCATTTTTGGGGTTTTTTCGCCCCCCCCCTTCCTTCTGGTGGGCCCAATTCGAAAAATAAACCATCAATGGCACGACACTAGATCGAGACCTTTCGTTTGATATATAGATCGCCGCAAATGGTGCCCTCGTCCGGGCTGTAGCCTCGAATATTATATATAAATAAATAAATATATTAAGATACCAAGAACATATAATATAAGAGACTAGCCAAACCCCACAAAAAGAATTTTGTGCACAAATCAACACACAACCCACACCACACCACTCCACCTCATCACACCACACTGCACCACACCATACCACTCCACCTCATCGCACCACACTGCACCACACAATACCACCACACCGCACCGCACCACACCACACCACCCACACCATACCACTCCACCACATCACACCACACTGCACCACACCATACCACTGCACCTGCCACACACCACACCACACCACCCACACCATAATACTCCACCACATCACACCGCACAGCACCACACCATAACACCACACTGCACCACACCACCCACCCACCTACACACCACACCACCCACACCATACCACTCCACCACATCACACCACACCGCACCACACCATACCACTGCAGCACACCGCACCACCCACACACCACACCACACCACCCACACCATACGACTCCACCACATCACACCACACTGCACCACACCATACCACTGCACCACCCACACACCACACCACACCACACCACCCACACCATAATACTCCACCACATCACACCGCACTGCACCACACCATAACACCACACTGCACCACAACACCCACAAATAGCCAAACCCCACAAAAAGAATTTTGTGCACAAATCAACACACAACCCACACCACACCACTCCACCTCATCACACCACACTGCACCACACCATACCACTCCACCTCATCGCACCACACTGCACCACACAATACCACCACACCGCACCGCACCACACCATACCACCTACACACCACACCACCCACACCATACCACTCCACCACATCACACCACACTGCACCACACCATACCACTGCACCACCCACCCACACACCACACCACACCACCCACACCATAATACTCCACCACATCACACCGCACAGCACCACACCCTAACACCACACTGCACCACACCACACCACACCACCCACACCATACCACTCCACCAGACTGCACCACAAACACCATACCACTGCAGCACACCGCACCACCCACCCACACACCACACCACACCACCCACACCATACGACTCCACCACATCACACCACACTGCTCCACACCATACCACTGCAGCACAAAGCACCACCCACACACCACACCATACCACCCACACCATACGACTCCACCACATCACACCACACTGCACCACACAATACCACCACACCGCATGGCACCACACCATACAGTAGGCAGCTTTTTGCTGAATTAAAGCTATAAGATTATAGACAGAGTACAATGGATGACGTCAGAACAATGGCTTTGCGTCAGCAGTTTTCTAAGCAAAAATTGTCGAAAATAGAACATCCAATTAACTCGTCGGTACTCCTCTCGGTGGACCTGCCCTAAAACATAGCTCACACCATCGTGTAGCCCCGTTCTTCCTCTTTGTAAAGAGCTATATATCTCCTTCCGAGAGTGCCACCAGGCGACGCTAGAACGTTTTTTCCGCAGGCAGTTTGGTCAAAATTTCGAAAAAATCGCGAGTTGGGTCCGGGAAAACGCCCGTTGCGGGACCCCGTGGCCCTCTCGCGAATTCTAAATAGGCCTACTACACCCACCGCTGAACGGGCTATCTATCCATACCCAGCACCCCCCTCGGCCCGTTCCAGTTCTCTACATCTCAGCCGTATAACTTTTGCAAAAAACGGCCGAAAAAGGGCCATTTTTGGAGGTTTTTCGCCTCCCCCTTCTCCCGGTGGGCCCGATTCGAAAAATAAACCATCAATGGCACGACACTAGATCGAGACCTTTCGTTTGATATATAGATCGCCGCAAATGGTGCCCTCGTCGGAGCTGTAGCCTCGAATCTTACATATATATAAATAAATAAATAATATATACCAAGAATATTAATATAAGAGTATAGATACAGTATTAAGCTTCATATTAATACAGTAAAGCTTACAACAAACTTAGATACGCTTCCAGTAACTGTTAAATCTCTACCTGGTGCTTGTGTTCCATCTCGTGTCTTTATTGATATTGAAAAGATCTTTGCTTCAGGGTAATTAATCAAGATTGGCAAAATTTTCAAACACAGTTTTAATTGCATCAAGCCGTGTCTTGTGTACCTCAAACTAACCATGTCTGCTCATAGTCTACTGCTCATGTCTGTTCATAAGCAGGCCACGCCATACGTATTCAGTGTTTGGAGGTATTTCCACATGCTCCTTTTCTATGTTCTTTATTTCGTTCACAGTACATTGGTAACCCTATTTCTCTGTATTTTAGCAGTAATGTAATTTTAGTAAATTCCACTGAGATCATTTTCTTTTATGGGTCTTATAATATTAAATGGATTCACTAGTTGTTCAGCTGGATGAAATACCATTGCATCTGTTTTGTCTACAAACTACCATGAACAAAAACTTCAGACAGATTCAATATATAGCTTAAATTGAATTTTAACGTTTAATATGTGATTTCTTGACGTCGAATAATTTACAGATCCATCCTTGTCAAATATCGAGTATTAATTGCCAACCTGCTTGATTAGTTTAATTTAATTTTAATAATCTTGAGCAGTTGGCGCCACAGCACGGAAGTGTTTAATTCTGATAAAATTCATAATGCCAAAATTCGTGTTTTAGCTTCCTAGTTTTGCCAAGGTAGAAACCATCTGACTATCAAAAAGCAGACACAGCATCATTGTGACATATAAGGTCTGTTAACTTGACTTTACACACAGCTATTTGTTATAGTCCGACACGCTTTTGTGTCTTAGTTATTTTTTTCAAAGAAGGGCCTCGCTTGTTCTTGCTAGATTTTCAAAAATATTTTGCTCATGTTTTTCCCACTTAGAGTGTCGACCAAGATGATAACGTTTTTTTAACTTTGGGATCTGTTTTGTTAATGTGGGAAATTTAATTTTAATATAATTAAAATTTAAAATTAAATATAATTTAAATTTCAAGTTCGTTTGTTTCTGCAAAGATTTCTGCATTATACCCCAAACAATCGCCAAAGGTTCGCCAAACGGTATATGAAAGCGTTATATGAAGGACATGTGCCACCTTTGGACATAGTCACATGTCATTAATAACAATTATTTACAAGAAATACCTCGACATCCATAATGGTGGTCAAAGGGGAGAAGGCTTAGCAAACTTGAAGTGATTTATTCTCTTCTTTAATTAAGGACAGAAATATCTCATCTGGTTTACTATTTCAGTAAACTATTGTATGAGTTCGTAGTTCATGTGCAATCATTGGTCCTTATATTTCAACTGGGAATCACTTGACACTATACAAGCTATCAGGTATCCTAGCAGCCTGGTTTGATTGGTCATAAATTAATTGTCACTTTCTTTGTTAATTGTACGTTTTGCCTAAGTTTTGTTTACTATATTTCTCACCTTCGTGCAGAAAGGCAGAGCAAAATTAGAAACAGCAAAATTTGATACAAGTTCTGTCAGACAGGTCTTTGGTCTTTCAAACATTAAAAATCGCTTTAAAAATAATGGCGTCTACGAAAAGTAATTCAACTGCAAACGATTGATACTTTTGGTCTGTTTTTGCGAATGAAGAGCCCTAGTAACGGGGATGTGTCACAGAAAGAATGTTTTAGAGTGTTTTTATTTTTTACAACTAATTACTGTCCAATTTTCACATTTCATGTCGTAGTTTAGACGTCATAGATGCGTTTTACCAGAAAGCAAATTTGGGTGAAAAACGTGTTTGTTTACGAAAATCAGCTGTAGCTCTATTATCAACATGCCACAAAATGGTCCACGTCACGGAACAATTTTTAAAATTAAAAATACAATTCTGATCAGAAGTGCTGATTATTATAATCCGCAATTTTCCTGGAATTATTTTGGTCACTTTGTGACTGGGATGTAATGTCCAACTTTGAAGAGCTTTTCGTAACGTAAAAAAGGAACTCAGATTTGAATCATTGACAATTATAATCCAATTCAATGCCATTTGTTTTCATAAGAACCAGAGTCGCATAAATATGAGTGTAATGAACAAACTTGAACAGCTTTTCACAACATACAAGTCCATTCTAGTTTTTGTAATGCCTGCTGGTTGTATTACAATTTCAACTGAAATTATGTGCAATTAATAAACACATACGAATTATTTTACAGTTTGAATCATGAATGGGATGTGTGAGCAAGTTTAAAGAAGTTCTACATCTTTCAAATTTTATCAAATTCTATGGCATAGGACACAAGTTCATTTGACGTGCTCTAAGTTCAGTACGCAATGCAGGTCTTTTATTTTGACCATAACTGTAACAAAGATTAAGCAGGTCTTATTATCCTGCAATAACTATTTATTGAAATGTATTTCGATTTCTGTAAGTTCTTAAAAGGAAGAAAAGATTTGGTAGTAAGATGGTCGACTTGTGCAAATAGGTTGTGCTTAAGGAACTTTGTGTTAATTAAAATGTTCAAACAAACATTATTGGCGCCATATTTCCAGTGCTGAAGAATTTAAGGCGGAGTTAAAAAGCCGTCATGGTGATCAACTCCAACACGTCAGTTTATAGGCGTAACTTTCAGATGCGTGACAACTCAAGCAAATCATTTGCTTTGCAGTCTTGCTATAAGCGTGAGCAGTGCTCCAGGAAAAACAGAACACTTTTTAGTGAAATGTAATATTGATTCTGAGTGCAAAATGTGTGATTTTGTTAGAAATGTGAAAATTTTGTTTTCTGTACAAAACAATTTATTCTTTGCACTCAAACACAGAAGTGATCACGATCTATTTTGTCTAATAAATGGATTCTGGCTGCAAGGTGATTTAAAATGGGGAATGGTGGCACTTCATAAAGCAAGTTTTAAATTAACATTCTCTCAGTAAAAGTGAAAAATCCCCTGGCTTTTCATTGAAGCTTCATTAGGTATAAAGCAGCAATTTAACTTTCAAATTTCTCACAGAAAACTGATCACGTTTCGCCATCTTGATTTTAAAAAATACGCGCCACCCTCATCGACCTGATTTGCCTGGAATATGGCTTGGACTATGAATTTGCTTTACAAAGTTTATGTCAGGCATCAGCAAGATAATTCTATCTTTATAACTGTCCTGCCGGTGTTTTATGGTAAGTGTTAATCTTATGTGCAATCATTTTAAATCACTTACTTTATTTTATATAAATTGGGACCTGTAAGGCAGTGATCTATCAGGCAATAATAATGTTTTTTGGATGCCTGTATGGCCTGATTACAGTTCAGGTGGTTTTTAAAGCACTCTCAGATCTCCCAAATTAGAAATATCACTAAAAGTAGGACTGCAATAGACAGTTGCATCCTTCATCTGCACACTGATGTAAAGAAAAGTTGAAACGTTCCTCCTATTTATAAAGAAAAACAACATTAAAAAATTAAAAGTTAAAGGGAATCTGGCAAATTTTCTCGATGTGCGCCATTTTGCAGCAATCTTGTGTGACAGTAAGTGGTGTTCCTTTGCCAGGTTTGTCAGTATGGCATGTATGGCAGGTTTGGTGGTACAGCAGGTATGACAGTATGGTGAGTATGGCAGGTTTGTCAGTAGTGCAGGTTTAGCAGGTTTGTCAGTACGGCAGGTTTTGGCAGTTTTTTCAGCATGCCGGGTTTGACAGGTTTGACAGTATGGCAGTTTTGGCAGGTTTTTCAGTATGCTGGGTTTGGCAGGTTTAACAGTATGGCGGGTGTGGCAGGTTTGACAGTATGGCGGGTTTGACAGGTTTAACAGTATGGCTGGTTTGCTGGTTCGTTAGTATGGCTGGTAAGGCAGGTATTCTAGGTTTGGCAGCACAGCAGGTATGGCAGGTATGACAGTATGCCAGATTTGGCAGGTATGACAATATGCCGGGTTTGGCAATACAGCAGGTATGACAGGTTTTTCAGATTGGCAGACCTATCTTACAACATTATTTCTGACAATTAGAGTTATTGATCTTGATGAGCACATTCCTTCAATGTAGAAAAGTCTCAATAAGACCCAGAATTCTTGATATTGTCATAGATGTTTGGCGTACCAGTTTTTTCAGAGTTTTTGTAAAGTCTTGCTTATGACAACATCGTTGTAACTCGAGGGGTACTGGTTATTTCTCATCAATTATTAAATCTAAATCAGTTTTGAATATCTTGCAATCAGATTCAAAATGTGTGCTTACGATGATCAAACCTCTGTATTGTACAGAAACTGTAGCATAAAAATTAAGATGAAGGACAGTATTTCTACTCTTGTGGTTCCAACTGGACTTGAAGACTTGTAGCTTGTCCATGGGCAGTGTTGACCACAACCTTACCATTACAAATTCATTGCCCTCAAATGCAGAATTCACCATTGAGATGAAAATGAAGAAAATTGTGAATTCTGGACGTAAAGATTAAAATTGAAGTCTGTCAGGAGTCTTGTTGTTGCAAGAGAACAGATTCTGGCCTTGGTCTTAATTTGGGAAGCTAAATTTTTCCTTAGTGTCGGTGTAATCTTCACACTAAATTGTTCATATTAATATTATTTTTACAAGAGATTGACCAAAAGATCTTGCAGGTTTCTTAAAATTATCAGGGGAACTTTTTGTAGCAATTAAGTGTCTAACAGATTAAATTAGTTAATGAAATTGGCTTATGATGAACAAAACTTGTTTTAAGAGAAAACATCTTGAAAACATGAATAAAACTCTTGAAACATTAAGCAAGTCATGCATGCTCCCATGTATATGTGAGGTGACTGATTTTGATCTTCACTTGCAAAGCCAATGAATTGTCTGAGAAGAAAACTGTTTTTCTGGAAACAGACTGTTCAGTGATTTGTTTGTGAAATGTTTTCAAAAAACCATGTGACAATTTCCTCTCCTAAAATATGGCATTAATTTTAACATTGAGATCAACTAAGGCAATGAACCAAAAGGATTCAAGCCTATCACAATAGGCAGACGTTTTTTTAAATTATTACTTCAAATTACATTAAATAGATTAGAGAACAATATTTGACAACATAATTAGTGACTGTCAAAATATTATAACACCTGCACAGACAATATAATGATAGTAATTGAAATGTTTTGAATGTTGAAAAAGATTTTATTGTTTAAATTGCCTATTATGAGTTGAGTTTCAAAAAGTTCATGTGGCTAAAAGTCACTTTAAAACCTGAATCATTTCACATATTCTGCCTACCGTGTCTCACTGCAACGTTGGAAACGTCTAGGAAGCCACAATTACGACATAATTTTTCTTTCAACAGCTTTATGAATCATGTGCAATGTTGTAAAGAATCAGCTGACTCTCAAATATCACAGACTTGGTGAGATGGATGATATGTATACAGCACATTGAAGTCAATTAAAGAGGTGCATCAACTGATATGTTTTATAATTTGCCATAAAGGAAGCTGGAAAGGACAGCAAAACATTTCATGTAGAAGCAGCTCTTAGAAAATTGATGGAAGCTATAGTTCACAATTCTGTTCCTTGGAACTTAATACATGATGAAAGAAATTATGCCATAATTATATTGATAAGCCAAGAGAATGAGCGAAAGTCCAAAACTGTTTGAAATGGACTGAATCCACGTTTGTTCATCTTGAGAACAAATAATCATTGTGGAGTTTCGCTATTCTAAAAAAAGATTACTGGTGATTATGATTAATGGTTAATTGATTTTACCAGGCCTGCAAGAAACACTGAGTTACACTACTGCTTCAGTGATTAGTTAATTTCACATTGAGTGAGACTGAGTGAGACAGCTGTAAGTATGTGTAAATGTGAAAACTTGTAATGGCAATCTTTTTTGATTTTGTATGGGTCTTTGTGCTTTGCATAATAACACATTACAAATTTGTTGTTCAGCATTGTGCAAAAAGTATGTGTTGTATATCTTCAAACTGTCGTCACTACACTGGCATGATAGACGCGTAATTGTTTGATGAACATAATAAATTGTTTTGTACTATTACTCATTGTTTCTGTATAGTGGATCCTAGCAAAAGAAAGTTACCTTGAAACTTCCACCTTTGGAACAAGCAGCAATCCTCTAGTCAAAAGAGACCTTCTTTCAAAACGTAATTTGTAACTGGGTGTAGCTGGCCTTTAGCTAACTTAGGCTCATGTGAACGAGCATACATCATTGATCAATAGACTTTCCATCGTGTTGCTTTTCCTGTTGGTGGTCACCTCCTTTGGTAATATGGTAAACCTAGGCGGTGGTCCTACAGAAAATAGTAAATAAGTTAAAATATTAGGCCTATATGATTATAATTAAGTAAAAAAACAAACAATAGATATATAATGATCATCAAGGCACATGCAATTTTGTCATTTTACTTCATATTTGACACGCATTGAGACGCCATTTTATAAATTATACTTTTTATCTTGAGTGAAACGTAAATTCCTTTAATAAACTAATCAAATAGTTCTTATCAAAATCTCGATTACGATTAAGTGAAATAAATCAAAGACTTGAATAACTAAATCAAATTAAACAAAATATACATACATCTTTGGCATCAAATCGTGAGTTAAACACAAAATTTATCAACACGTCATCACTGCTTTGAACACATTGAAACTTGAATGACAGGTATTTAAAAGTAGCACGCTAATATTGAAGCCAGATGTCACCACCTTACAAGTAAGAACAGGTAATTTAACTTAATCAAATCAAAACGCACATTTAACTATTATTATTAACTATTTTGGTTATTTAATAAACAAAAATTTTCAACACCTGTCACACAGACATGCCTACAGTAAGCTGTCAACCATAATCAGTGGCTTGTTGTAACATGAGAATTAATTTTTAGCATGTTTCTGGATATTACATTTTGAAATTCAATTACATCATAATAATTCAAAACAGATTTGTGGTTTAAGTCCATTTCTCAGAAAAGTGTCTCTCTGTATTTGCCAGAAAAATAACTTTCCAGAAAGAAATTTGTTTGTGCACGGATTTGCGTCAGCTTTCAGATATAAAGTACTACAAAGAAAGGGCATTTGTATGAAAAATTTTAGTTTCCTAACTGCAGCAAAAGTCGACTGATCGTTACTGACATAGTCCGGAATGCGAAGCATTGGGATATTCAAGCACTGATTTGCGTCAGTTCTGAGATACAAAGTACTACCATAACAAGGATTTTTTGATAAATTTTAGTTTCGCAACTGCTGTAAAAGTCGACTGATCGTTACTGATATAGTCCAGAATGCTAAGCATTGAATTATTTGTGCACGGATTTGTGACAGGTATTTAAAACTAGAACACAAATATTGAAGCCAGATGTCACCACGTTACAGGTAAGTCAACGTAATCTAATCAACACGCACATTTAACTATTATTAGTTATATTGTTATAACAAAAGTTTTGTTTATTTAATAAACAAAAATCCTCAGCACCTGTTACACAGATAATTCATCTACCGTCTTCCATCTACTGCAGGCTGCCTACAGTAAGCCGCGTCAGTTATAATCAGCTTTGCCTTCTCACAAGCCGCTTCGAGCAGTTTATAGTGAGTCTTGTTGTGAAATGAGTTTAAGCATTAATTTCGTTTAACATAAGCCTTCTAGCATGTTTCTAGTTTTTACATTACAAAATTCAATTACATCGTAAGAATTTATAACAGATTTGTGGTTTAAGTCCGTTTCTCAGAAAACAGTTTCCCAGTATCCCAGGATCTCTCAATAGTCTCCCAAAGAAAAACCGCTTACCAGAAAAAAAACTTCCCTGAATAATATTTTTCTTGGACATCGTTTATAGAAAAATGTTACGTTTTTAACTTTTACATCTTTATTAAAGTAGGACAAAGCCTTCGATTTCTCTTTCTCTGTTTACTTATCTCTTGTTACCTCTTTCCTATCACCTCATCTCTCACTTGCTCTCTCTCTCCTTAGCTCTTTCTTTCTCTCTCTCTCTCTCTCTCTCTCTCTTCTCTCTCTCTCTCTCTCTCCCTCTCTCTCTTTTTCTCATCTCGCTCTTTCTTTCTCTCTCTCTCTCTCTCTCTCTTTTTTTTCTCCTGCTCGCCCTCTCTTTCTCTCTCTCTCTCTCCTGTCTCTCTTTCTCTTTCTCACTCTCTTTCCAATTGTCTTAGAAGCTCTTTTTTCACTCTCTCTCTCTCTCTCTCTTTCTCTTTCTCACTCTCTTCCTAATTGTCTTTGAAGCTTTTTCATGTCTCTCTCTCTCTCTCTCTCTCTCTCACTCCTTCTCATCTTCTCCCTCCCTTTCATTCTTTAAATTTTTACCCCTCTCTCCGCCCGCTGTTTTCCTCTATCTACACATCAGCCCTCTCTCTTGCTTTTCCTCTTCCTTTTTCTGTCTGCTTTCCGCATGGTTAGTTATCTGCAGTGCTTTGATTAATGACTATCAGAAATCATTGTCATTAAAAATGACGCAATGTGTAAGGGGTCAACATTGTTCTTGTAAAGTTTAATGCTGTTTCGGAAAATATTCTGTTTTGAAACTTCCTTGGAACAATTTTAAGTTGTTAATTGGTTAAAATTGCTTTCTCAAATTAATTTGCATTGCATCAACTGACTTACATAATCTCTTCAAATTCGATTAACATTCACAAAATTTGAAATAAAGTTAATAGATAATAATTACAAAAAATGAATGCTTTGTAAACTATAGCCAAATTTTTGTTTCCTTGCTGCTGTAAAAGTCGACTGTTTGCTGCAGATGCAATCCGGAATGTGAAGCATTGGGATATTCAAGCAATGATTTGTGTCGCGTTTCAAATATGAAGTATTACCAAGATAGGTCATTTTTGTGTTAAATTTAATGTGGTAACTGCTGTAAAAGTCTACTAGTTGTTACATTTCTAGTCCGGAATGTGAAACATTGCATTACTCGATTACTCATTTGTGTCAGCTTTGAAATATGAAGTACTACCACAACACGGTATTTTTGTGCTAAATTTTTTGGTGTTGTAGCGGCTGTAAAGGCGACTGATTGTTACAGATATAGTCCAGAATGTGGAGCAGCGTCAGCATAGAAAACTTTTATACAGTTTACTTAGTGAAGGTATCACAGTAATGATTAGCTTATTGTGGATTGAATGCGTGATTTGCTCGGTTTCGGTCATCGTGATTGTTCTTATTGAAAAACAGTCGTCGAATCTGTTACAAGTTCAGACTTGTTTTACAAGAAAAGAACTTTTGCAGCTTGTATTGCTGACGATGTTTTCAAATAATGCCACAAGAATTTTCACAATATGCTGTAGGCCAGTCTACTTTTGCGCAATGATTGTTTACAGGCCTATTAGAATATACCATAATGGACCTATAACTTTCGACGGTAGTAAAATATGTCGCTTTTGCAGAATTTGATGAAAACATGTGAACGACCTCAACGACAATCGTCTCTATCAGCTGGCCACCCTTCCGACCAAAGGTCAAATGCTGTAATGTAGTAATAACAGCTTAATTTTTAGCCTAGTTGTGTATAACAGTATCACAGGTACACTCTGATACAGCAGAGCTGCACTAGTTCAATTTTTTCACGGGGAGAGGCGTAAATGTAGTTCCTCCATGGCATTTCCCGCGAAATACATAAAAGTTAATAACTCATTAATTAGACAACGTACTGCTAAAAATAAATCGCCAAATTGTTCACGGGGAAGGCAACTATAAAATAAGTTCAACTTTAAAGCACAAGAAAACCCCCTACTTACATAAAGCTTAAGAAATTCGTTCCAAAATTTTATACCACTTATATACTGCCTTTTTGTATGCATGGCTTGCATTGGCTGTAACGGTACATAAAACTTGTAAAATTGAATTCCCGCGATGACAGTTAGGCGCCGCCATGTGAATGGTAGGTCGTTTGAAACAAGTTTTGATAACATTAAGCAAAGTTTGAAAAAAACAACCAGAGTACTATACATGTTGCTAAGAAAAATTTTAAACTACTGTATAAACAATAAGATTAAAAATATGTGGAAAGCGAATAGTGACATTTTACCAATTGGCACAAACATTTTAAATTATTAGTCTAGTTGCATAAGTCTTTCCAGCAGGTAAGTGAAATGGTAAGAAATATAGATTTGCATGGAAAGTTTTTTTGGTACATAATTTAACATTGTCTGTTTTTGCCCTGATATAAAGGCATAGTGACGGCATATAATGGTGCTGTTTGAACAGTAATTCGCGAGAATTAAAGTAAAAACAAACGAAAATTCCTTTCAACACGAATACGATATGTGCATAAAATTGCTGAAAAAGTTGTATAATTTTTTAAGGCGATATATGAAACCTAATTCAGGCGCACTTTTTCTTGTCCAATAAAATACGATTGCAGTGCCTCTGGCTTGTGTGTAAACCTATCTATGATTGCAGTGCTTCTGGCATGTGTGTAAACCTATCTACGATTGCAGTGCTTCTGACATGTGTGTAAATCTATTTACGATTGCAGTGCTTCTGGCATGTGTGTAAACCTATCTATGATTGCAGTGCTTCTGGCATGTGTGTAAATCTATCTATGATTGCAGTGCTTCTGGCATGTGTGTAAACCTATTTTTTAACCCTGTATATTTTTTACTGTGGTAACATTTATTTCGTTGCATTCTATTTCATTTTATTACAGTATTTGTATTTTATATGATTTTAATTACCAAAATAAAAATTTGAGTCGACAGAAAATTCTGTTTGATGATTTCATTAAGTTTTCTGATAAGACAAAATGTAAATTGCAAACCATGTGATCATCACACAAATAAGCGACTTAATTATAAATCTTGTGAGGAATGTGATCTGACCACATATTATAGATAAAGAAAAATTTTTCATCAATTTTCTGTGAAATATTAAATTTTGTAATACTGGTGACATATTTTGCAAAGCCCTAAATTGCAGAACACTTCTGTTTCTCCGTGCACAGCTTAATGGATTTGTAAGGTCTTGTAAAGTGTTTGAGGTGAGATGCAGTTCACCCCCAGTGCACATTGAAAGATGTAATTTTGAGCAATTTCGTCTGGAAATTAATAATGATTGAAAATAATTATACTCGCTTTTGAAATTGATAATCTTTTCGGCAAATTCCGCAAAAGCCCTGAGTTACAGACAACTTGAGACGTGCTCTCTGCACGCAAAAGAGAAGATTAGTGGTTTTCAAAATCTTGTGAAGTATTTGAGTTACACGCAAAGAAATGAAACACAAAGAAACAAAGGATTTTAATCTTGTCTGGAATTTAATAACTTGAAAAGCGCCGAAAATAATTATCCTCGCTTTTGAAGTTTATAATCTTTTCGGCAAATTCCACAAAAGCCCTGAGTTACAGACAACTTGAGACGTGCTCTCTACACACAAAAGAGAAGCTTAATTGTAAAGCTTTTGAATGTTTACCAGAGCGGCAGGTTACACCCTGCCGACAAAGAAAGATTTTAATCCCTAATAATTCTGTCTGGAAATTAATAACGATTGATAAGCTGCAAATAATAATCTCTCTCTCTGAAGTGGTTTAGCAAGTTTTATACAAGAATTTTAGCAGCGTGAGAACTACATGGGCAATGACCAACCTTGAAATGGTCTGATTTTGATAAAATATATCAATAATGAGGTAATGAGGTCTCAAAACAAGAAACGCATAACAGCTTTGCAACATTTGGATATTTGAAAAAACTTTTTTGGCAGAAGTGTTGCCTCTTGTTGCTTGCCACTGTTGTTTTGTAAAGTATAACCTTTCTACAATAGCTGTGTCATTGTTATTTTGTCCTAGTCGCTGCTGATCCAGATTAGACTGTCACTCTAGTTACTGTTTCTGCTGTTTTTCTTGTTGCTTGCTGGCGACGATGACGATGGATTTTACTCTGCTTTTCTTGTTGTTTATATATAACAAGCTTTATGCTTTTGTGCAAATAATTTTTGCTAGAAAAAAATCCACTTTTATTCTCTTGAGACAAGTTGCTGAGAGGAGGCTACAGAGCAGCTTAATCTCTTCCCACGGAATCATAAGCACTTTAATTTAATCCCTGAAAAGGATGCGGTCTATCAGATTTATTTGCTTTAAAATTTTGGTGAAATGAGGATTGTCAGTCTTAAGATGTTTTGCAAACATCTATAATCTCTTAAACCTCTTACAAATTTCACAAAAACGTCTTTGTTATCAGGAGACTTGAAGTATCAACCTCCAACTGAACTGGTACCCACATTTATCTGGAAAAATGGCCAACAGAAAATGCCGTTGCGCAAAATCCCTGATCGTATGTCCTCATAAATCATGGGGATATTTTTGTACAAGTAAATATATGTGGTTGCTTTGAAAATAAGTAAATATGTGAGGTTGCTTAGAAAATAAGTAAATATGTGCGGTTGCATTGAAAATAAGTAAATATGTGCAGTTGCATTGAAAATAAGTAAATATGTGCGGTTGCATTGAAAGTAAGTAAATATGTGAGGTTGCTTAGAAAATAAGTAAATATGTGCGGTTGCATTGAAAATAAGTAAATATGTGCGGTTGCATTGAAAATAAGTAAATATGTGAGGTTGCTTAGAAAATAAGTAAATATGTG
This sequence comes from Tubiluchus corallicola, assembly GCA_030141605.1. NCBI lineage: Eukaryota > Metazoa > Priapulida > Priapulimorpha > Priapulimorphida > Tubiluchidae > Tubiluchus > Tubiluchus corallicola. The sequence goes on from JAQGDQ010001031.1 coordinate 55,592, forward strand.
CGGTTGCATTGAAAATAAGTAAATATGTGAGGTTGCTTAGAAAATAAGTAAATATGTGCGGTTGCATTGAAAATAAGTAAATATGTGCGGTTGCATTGAAAATAAGTAAATATGTGCGGTTGCATTGAAAGTAAGTAAATATGTGAGGTTGCTTAGAAAATAAGTAAATATGTGCGGTTGCATTGAAAATAAGTAAATATGTGTGGTTGCATTGAAAATAAGTAAGTATGTGCGGTTGCATTGAAAATAAGTAAATATGTGCGGTTGCATTGAAAATAAGTAAATATGTGCAGTTGCATTGAAAATAAGTAAATATGCGCGGTTGCTTAGAAAATAAGTAAATATGTGCGGTTGCATTGAAAATAAGTAAATATGTGAGGTTGCATTGAAAATAAGTAAATATGTGCAGTTGCATTGAAAATAAGTAAATATGTGCGGTTGCATTGAAAATAAGTAAATAAGTGCGGTTGCATAGAAAAGAAGTAAATATGTGCGGTTGCATTGAAAATAAGTAAATATGTGAGGTTGCTTAGAAAATAAGTAAATATGTGCGGTTGCATTGAAAATAAGTAAATATGTGTGGTTGCATTGAAAATAAGTAAGTATGAGCGGTTGCATTGAAAATAAGTAAATATGTGCGGTTGCATTGAAAATAAGTAAATATGTGCAGTTGCATTGAAAATAAGTAAATATGCGCGGTTGCTTAGAAAATAAGTAAATATGTGCGGTTGCATTGAAAATAAGAAAATATGTGCGGTTGCATTGAAAATAAGTAATTACGTGCGGTTGCATAGGAAATAAGAAAATATGTGCGGTTGCATAGAAAATAAGTAAATATGTGTGGTTGCATAGAAAATAAGAAAATATGTGCGGCTGCATAGAAAATAAGTAAATATGTGCAGTTGCATAGAAAATAAGAAAATATGTGTGGTTGCATATAAAATAAGAAAATATGTGCGGTTGCTTTGAAAATAAGAAAATATGTGCGGTTGCATAGAAAATAAGAAAATATGTGCGGCTGCATAGAAAATAAGTAATTACGTGCGGTTGCATAGAAAATAAGAAAATATGTGCGGCTGCATAGAAAATAAGTAATTACGTGCGGTTGCATAGGAAATAAGAAAATATGTGCGGTTGCATAGAAAATAAGAAAATATGTGCGGTTGCATAGAAAATAAGTAAATATGTGCAGCTGCATAGAAAATAAGTAAATATGTGCGGTTGCATAGAAAATAAGTAAATATGTGCGGTTGCATAGAAAGTAATTAAATATGTGCGGTTGCATAGATAATAAGCAAAAAAGTGCGGATGCATGGAAAAGTCAGTAAATAAGTGCGTTTGCACAGAAAATAAGTTACTAAGTATGGTTGTATAGAAAATAAGTGTTGTTGTTGTGGTTGTCAAAAAAAAGTGCGGTTGCGCAGAAAATAAGTTACTAAGTGCGGTTGCACAGAAAATAAATTACTGAGTGTGGTTGCACAGAAAATTAATGTGGTTGTGCAGAAAATAAGTTACTAAGTGTGGTTGCAAAGAAAATAAGTTACTGAGTGCGGTTGCACAGAAAATACGTTACTAAGTGCGGTTGCTCAGAAAATAAGTTACTAAGTGCGGTTGCGCAGAAAATAAGGTACTGAGTGTGGTTGCAAAGAAAATAAGTTATTGAGTGTGGTTGCACAGAAAATACGTTACTAAGTGCGGTTGCTCAGAAAATAAGTTACTAAGTGCGGTTGCTCAGAAAATAAGTTACTGAGTGTGGTTGCACAGAAAACAAGTTACTAAGTGTGGTTGCACAGAAAACAAGTTACTAAGTGTGGTTGCACAGAAAACAAGTTACTAAGTGTGGTTGCACAGAAAATAAGTTACTAAGTGTGGTTGCACAGAAAATAAGGGCAGCTGTTGTGTTTGGCAGTTACTAATAAAGCTTAATGTTTATCTGCAAGTTAAAGTAAGGCTCAATGATTTAATCTGGGTCACATTACATCTTCAATTTGCTTTATTTTGGTTTTAAGGCCTTTACAAAGCAAAAACTTTTGTTTTAATTTGTTTTGCTAGTTGGAAAATCATTTGTGAGAGCTGCTGGTTTTGAATGCATCCAACTGTTTTGTGCACAGTAAGACCATGTGAACCAGCACTGTGCTGCCATCTGGCAATAAATACAATATAGAAACAGCTTACATAACAAAGCATCATAATTTTTTTAGAGTAATGCTTTCAAATGCATCGGCTGTTGTGCGTGCAGTAAGCCCATCACACCTTGCATGGTGCTTCAATCTGACAACGGAAATAATATGAAAACATCTTATGTTGCTGTGTAACAATGTTTTGTAATTTCTGTAGAGTGCTGGCTTTAAATGCGTACGATGGTTGTGTACACTGTAAAACCATCTAAACATGCACTGCACTGTCATCTGTCAACGGAAATAGTATAAAAACAGCTTATGATGCCTTGTAAAATAAATACGATTTTTTGATTTGCTTTAACTTATGAAAAATTTGAAATATGAGCTGTACACAAAGTCGCACCTTGCACCCTAAGCACAAGAGTCACCTGCAATAATTGATTATAATCTCTGTTAATTCTCGTCTGAGAAATAAGTCTTAATGGTGTAGCGCCACCTAACAAAGAAACTGGTGAGTTGCTGTTGCTTGCTATTGAGAAAAACTTTTTTTAATGTATAAAAAGGCGACAATTTTTTTCCTTGCGGAATGATGCATATAAAAGTATAAAGCTTGCAGAGAGAACAACAATAGCAAAAGTGACAACATTAGTGTCATCATCACCATCAGTATAGCAGCAGCAGTAGTGATAACAACAGCAGCAATGATAGCAATAGTGATAAGTAGAAGGTGAAGCAGCTGCAGCGACAGTGACCACGACCATATAGTTGTTGCAAAATTATTTATTATATATCGAACATGCCAGTTCAAATTTTGGTGATTACCCAGAAAATCTCACGTGCTGCTAGGATTGCTCTGAAATTTGCTGAACCTTCAAAAAGAGGGATTATTATTATCAGCTTATCAATCGTTATGAAATTCCAGACACAATTATTGTGGATTAAAATCTTTATTTGTCGGCAGGGAGTAACCTACCACTAAGGCAAACACTTCAAAAAGATTCATTTTTATTATCAGCTTATCAATCGTTATTAAATTCCAGACACAATTTTTGGGATTAAAATCCTTCTTTGTCGGCAGGGAGTAACCAACCACTCAGGTAAATACTTCAAAAGGGTTATAAATAAGCTGCTCTTTTGTGTGCAGAGAGAGCGCATCTCAAGATGTCTGCAATTTAATGTTTTGCAGAATTTGCCGCAAGGATTATAAATGTTAAAAGTCGGTGTTATTATTTTCGCATCGTTTCAGTCATTTTTAAATTTCAGATAAAATTGCTGAAAGCTATCATCTTTCTTTGTGTGCAGGACGTGAACTGAATCTCAGGAGAAATATTTTAGAAGATTTTAATAACCATCGGGGATTATAAATTTCAAATTGTTGAAGACTAAAGCTTTCGTTATCCGTAGATTGTAAGCTCTATCCGTAGCAACTCATATAGTAATAGTAGTTGTAGTGGTTTATTAACCTAAAATTAATATTTATGATATTAATATTTAATATCTTCGACAGGAATGGCCGAATTGAAATATTTCATTGTCAAAAATTTTGCCCTTTTTAGAAAACAGCAAAATTATACGAAGGTGAAAAAATTTCACAATAACAAACTTTCAATGTGAAAAAAAGGTACGATAATGACTAAACTGAAACTAGAAGATGATTCAGCAATGTAGACAGAGACAATGAAAATGAGCTTAAAGAATTTTTCAAAACTGTAACACTTTTTTATGGTACTAGTGTGATTTCTTATTCATAAACTCTCGAAATATTCTAACAAATTTCAGTTTGGATTTTTCCGCAATTACAGAGTCTCTTATACATCAAAAGATTTATAATTAAGCTTCTCTTTTGTGTCAGAGCAGCACCTCTCAAATGGTTCGCTTTTTTGTGTTTTGCGTTTTCAAAATAATTTTGTCAAATGTTAGCATACCAACTTTGTGGTCGTAGAACAGGTCTAAGCAGGCTAACCTTACACGCCAAGCTTTAAAAAAAACGATATGAAAAGTTTTCAAACAGCATAGATTTTAATGATTTGTAGATTGAAGAAATAAAAGTTTTTCCCAAAAAATATATAAAAAAATCAGAAGAAAATCTATTGTCAGATATTGCTGATATTTAGTTAATAAAATATCTCTTTTTTCTTAAGGTTTGTAATGACTCTGCACTAAACTAGTACAGCTAATAACTTCGCTAAACGAATCAGTTTTGCGTAATCCTGCGCAATTTTTTGCGGGCGTTCTTAATGGAAAATTTCTAGTGAGTGTGAATGCTGGGTGGAGCTAAACAGTTGCTAAATGTTGTGGGCGGAGTTAAAAAGCTGTCATGGTGATCAACTCCAACACGTCAGTTTATAGGCGTAACTTTTAGATGCCTGAAGAAGTGACAACTCAAGCAAATCATTTGCTTTGCAGTCTTGCTATAAGCGTGAACAGTGCTCCAGGAAAAAACAGAACACTTTTTATTGAAGTGTAATATTGATTTTGAGGGCAAAATGTGTGATTTTGTTAAAAAAGTGAAAATTTTGTTTTCTGTACGAAACAATTTATTCTTTGCACTTAACCACAGAAGTGATCACGCTCTAGTCTTCTATTTTGTCTAATAAATGGATTGTGGCTGCAATGTGATTTAAAAATGGAATGGGGGCAGCTATCAGCAAGCTAATTCTATCTTTATAACTGTCCTGCATATGTTTTATGGTAAGTGTTTATCTTATGAGCAATCATTTTAAATCACTTACATTATTTTGTATAAATGGGTCTTGTAGTAGTGTGATCTATCATGCCACAATAATGTTGTTTAGTAGTTTAGGTGACTACAGTTTATAAGTTTTTAAGGCACTGTCATATCGCCCAAATTAGAATTATTGCTAAAAGCAGGACTGCAGTATAAAAATTCCTCCTTTATCTGCACACTGACTGCACACACAAAGAAAAGTTGAAACATACAAAGAAAAACAACTTTAAAAAACTAATGAAAAATTTCGTGAAATATTTCAATTTGGGAGTTAGCAAAAAGCGATATTTTTATCTACTACAGCAAACCACAGTCAAGGAAGAAGCAACAGAAAAAAGAGCCAAACTGCAAACTTACTGAAAAGTTAGAAAGAGCTTCGGGCGAATTTTCTCATTATGCGCATCATTTTGCAGCATCTATCTGCGCCAGTAAGTGGCGTACTCTACAGGCGTTATTTTGTAACTTCGTTATTTCGAAACACGGCACAACCAGCAAAGCAGGTTGCAAATTATACAATGAATGGGAATATAAGATAATTTGAGGCTTCGTACGGAACAAAAAATAGGAGACTGTATGAACATTGTTAATTAGTTAGTTAGCTAAGCTAGTCAGTTAGTTAGTCATTTAGTTTTAGCTTTGGTCAGTCATTTAGTTTTAGTTTCAGTATGACAGACTTGGTGGCATGGCAAGTTTGGTAGTATGGCGGGTATGAAAGGTGTAGCATGTTTGTCAGTATGGCTGGTATGGAAGGTTCAGCATATTTGTCAGTATGGCAGGTATGGAAGGTTTAGCATATTTGTAAGTATGGGGGTATGGAAGGTTTAGCATGTTTGGCAGTATGGAAGGTATAGCATGTTTGGCAGTATGGCGGGAATGGAAGGTTTAGCATGTTTTTCAGTATGGCGGGTATGGAAGGTTTAGCATGTTTGGCAGTATGGCGGGTATTGAAGGTTTAGCATGTTTGGCAGTATGGCGGGTATGGAAGGTTCAGCATGCTTGGCAGTATGGCAGGTTTGGCAGATTGGCAGACCTATCTTACAACAGTATTTCTGAAAAGTATAGTTATTGATCTTGATGTGCATATCCCTTCTATGTAGAAAAGTCTCAATAAGACCCAGAATTCTTGATATTGTCATTGACATTGCCATGTGTGGCGTACCAGTTTTTTAGAGTTTTTGTGAAGTCTTGCTTATGACAACATCAATAACTTGAGGAATACTGGTTGCTTATCCATTAATTGCTAAATCTGAATCAGCCTTGAATATCTTGTGATCAGATGCAATTTCATTTTGTCTGAAAATGTGTGCTTACGATGATCAAACCTTTGTATTGTGCAGAAACTGTAGCATGAAGATTAAGATGAAGGACAGTATTTCTACTCTTGTAGTTCCAACTGGTCTTGAAGACTTGAAGCTTCTGCCGATGTCCAGCATGGACAGTGTTGACCAAATCCTTACCATTGCCAATTCACTGCACTTAAACGCAGAATTTACCACTGAGATACAAGGAAAGAAAAATGGGACTGGTTTCTGGACTTGTGGTTCCAACTGCTATTGAAAACTTGTAGCTTGTCCATGGGCAGTGTTGACCACAACCTTACCATTACAAATTCACTGGCCTCAAACGCGGAATTCACCATTGAGATTAAAATGAGGAAAATTGTGAATTCTGGACGTAAAGATTAAAATTGAAGTCTGTCAGCAGTCTTGTTGTGGCAAGAGAACAGATTCTGGCCTTGGTCTTAATTTGGGAAGCTAAATTTTTCCTTAGTGTCGGTGTAATCTTCACACTAAATTGTTCATATTAATATTATTTTTACAAGAGATTGACCAAAAGATCTTGCAGGTTTCTTAAAATTATTTGCGGAACTTTTTGTAGCAATTAAGTGTCTAATAGATTAAATTAGTTAATGAAATTGGCTTATGATGAACAAAACTTGTTTTAAGAGAAAACATTAAGCAATTCGTGCATGCTCCCATGTATATGTGAGGTGACTGATTTTGATCTTCACTCACAAAAACTGTTTTTCTGAAAACAGACTGTTCAGTGATTTTTTTTTAAATATATTTTCAAAAAACCATGTGACAATTCCCCCCAAAAATATGGCATTAAATTTAACATTGAGATCAACTAAAGCAATGAATCCAAAGGATTCAAGCCTTTCACAAATTCACAATAGGCAGACAACGTTTTTTAAATTATTACTTCAAATAATATTAAGTAGATTAGAGAACAATATTTGACAACATAATTAATGACCGTCAAAATATTATCACACCCGCACAGACATTATAATGATAGCAGTTGAAGTGTTTTTAATGTTGAAAAAGATTTTATTCTTTAAATTGCCTATTTGTTTATTAACAGGTTATTATCAGTGGAGTTTCAAAAAGTTCATATGGCTAAAAGTCACTTTAAAACCTGAATCATTTCACATATTCTGCCTACTGTGTCTCACTACAACGTTGGAAACGTCTAGGAAGCCACAATTACGACAAAATTCGTCTTTTTCTTCCAACAGCTCCATGAATCATGTGCAATGTTGCAAAGAATCAGCTGACTCCCAAATATCACAGACTTGGTGAGATTGATGACTATGTTGAGTATGTATACAGCACATTGAAGTCAATTAAAGAGATGCATTAACTGATATGTCAATTTGCCATAAAGGAAGCTGGAATTGATAGCAAAATATTTCATGTAGAAGCAGCTCTTAGAAAATTGATGGTAGCCATAACTTACAGTTCTGTTCCTTGGAACTTAATATGCGATGTCACAAATTATGCCAGAATTATCCTGATATGCCAAGAGAATGAGCAAAAGTCCAAAACTGTTTGAAATGGACTGAATCTGCGTTTGTTCGTCTTGAGAACAAATAATCATTGTGGAGTGTCGCTAATCTAAAAAAGATTACTGATGATTATGATTAATAATTAATTGATTTTAAAGGGCTTGCAAGAAACACTGCGTTACACTATTGCTTCAGTGAATAGTTTATTTTACATTGCGAGATTGAGTGAAACATCTGTAAGTATGTGTAAATGTGAAAGCTTGTAATGGCAATCATTTTTGATTTTGTATGGGACTTTGTGCTTTGCATAATAACACATTACAAATTTGTTGTTCAGCATTGTACAAAAAGTATGTGTTGTATATCTTCAAACTGCCATCACTACACTGGCATGATAGACACGTAATTGTTTGATGAACATAATAAATTGTTTTGTACTATTACTCATTGTTTCTGTATAGTGGATCGTAAATAAAGAAAGTTGCCTTGAATCTTCCACTTTTGGAACTCTACAATCAGCAATCTCCTAGTCAAAAAAGACCTTCTTTCAAAATGTAGTCTGTAGATGTATGTAGCAGACCTTTAGCTAACTTAGGCTCATGTAGTCGAGCATACATCCTTGATCAATAGACTTTTCCATCGTGTTACTTTTCCTGTTGTTAACCTAGGCGGTGGTCCTACAGAAAATAGTAAATAAGTTAAAATGTAAAGCTTATATTATTATAATTAAGCAAAAAAATAATATAATAAACATGTAATGATCATCATGGCAGATTCCATTTCGTCATTTTACTTCATATTTCACATCCATTGAGGAACCATTTGCCAAATTATACATTTTATCTGGAATGAAATAGATTTTTTAAAATAAATTAATTCATTTCTTACCAAAAGATCAATTACCATTAAGTAAAATTAATCAGAGATTTTCAGTGAATAACCTAAATAAAGTTAAACCAAACATACATACATATTTGACGTCAAATCGTGACATCAAAACACAGAAATCAACACATCATCACTGCTTTGAACACATTGAAACTTGAATGACAGGTATTTAAAAGTAGCACGCTAATATTGAAGCCAGATGTCACCACCTTACAAGTAAGAACAGGTAATTTAACTTAATCAAATCAAAACGCACATTTAACTATTATTATAAACTGTTTTGGTTATTTAATAGTTACCACAGACATGCCTACAGTAAGCTGTCAACCATAATCAGTGGCTTGTTGTAACATGAGAATTAATTTTTAGCATGTTTCTGGATATTACATTTTAAAATTCAATTACATCATAATAATTCAAAACAGATTTGTGGTTTAAGTCCATTTCTCAGAAAAGTGTCTCCTGTATTTGCCAGAAAAATAACTTTCCAGAAAGAAATTTATTTGTGCACGGATTTGCGTCTGCTTTGAGATATGAAGTACTACAATGACAGGGCATTTTTATGAAAATATTTTTAGTTTTCTAGCTGCTGTAAAAGTTGACTGATTGTAACAGATATAGTCCTGAATGTGAAGCATTGGGATATTCAAGCACTGATTTGTGTCAGCTTTGAGATAAGAAGTACTACAATGACAGGGCATTTTGTGCCAAATTTTAGTTTTTTAACTGCCGTAAAAGTCGACTGCTTGTTAGAGATATAGTCCAGAATGCGAAGCATTGAGTTAATTGTACACGGATTTGCGTCAGCTTTGAAATATAAAGTACTACAATGACAGGGCATTTTTATGAAAAAAATGTTAGTTTCCTAAACGCCCTAAAAGTCGACTGATTGTAAAAGGTATAGTCCGGAATGTGAAGCATTGGGATATTCAGCACTGATTTGCGTCAGCTTTGAGATACAAAGTACTACCACGACATTGCTTTTTGTGCCAAATTTTGGTTTACTAGCTGCTGTAAATGTCGACTGATTGTAACAGATATAGTGCACAATGTGAAGCATTGCATTACTCGATTACTGATTTGCGTCAGCTTTGAGATATGAAGTACTACAATGACAGGGCATTTTTGTGCCAAATTTTGGTTTACTAGCTGCTGTAAAAGTCGGCTGATTGTAACAGATCTAGTCCGGAATGTGAAGCATTGGGATATTCAAGCACTGATTTGCGTCAGCTTTGAGATATGAAGTACTACAATGACAGGGCATTTTTATGAAAAAAAATTTTAGTTTCCTAAACGCCGTAAAAGTTGACTGATTGTTACTGATATAGTCCGGAATGTGAAGCATTGGGATATTCAGCACTGATTTGCGTCAGCTTTGAGATGCAAAGTACTACCACGACATTGCTTTTTGTGCCAAATTTTGGTTTACTAGCTGCTGTAAATGTCGACTGATTGTAAAAGGTATAGTCCGGAATGTAAAGCATTGGGATATTCAAGCGCTGGTTTACGTCAGCTTTGATATATGAAGTACTACAATGACAGGGCATTTTTATGGAAATTTTTTTTTAGCTTTCTACCTGCTGTAAAAGTCGACTGATCGTTACAGATATAGTCCGGAATGTGAAGCATTGGGATATTCACGCACTGATTTGCGTCAGCTTTGAGATATGAAGTACTACAATGACAGGGCATTTTTATGAAAAAAAATTTTAGTTTCCTAAACGCCGTAAAAGTTGACTGATTGTTACTGATATAGTCCGGAATGTGAAGCATTGGGATATTCAGCACTGATTTGCGTCAGCTTTGAGATGCAAAGTACTACCACGACATTGCTTTTTGTGCCAAATTTTGGTTTACTAGCTGCTGTAAATGTCGACTGATTGTAAAAGGTATAGTCCGGAATGTAAAGCATAGGGATATTCAAGCGCTGGTTTGCGTCAGCTTTGATATATGAAGTACTACAATGACAGGGCATTTTTATGGAAATTTTTTTTTAGCTTTCTACCTGCTGTAAAAGTCGACTGATCGTTACAGATATAGTCCGGAATGTGAAGCATTGGGATATTCAAGCACTGATTTGCGTCAGCTTTGAGATATAAAGTACTACAATGACAGGTCATTTTTATGAAAAATATTTTAGTTTCCTAAACGCCGTAAAAGTTGACTGATTGTTACAGATATATTCCGGAATGCGAAGCATTGCATTACTCGACTACTGATTTGCGTCAGCTTTGAGATATGAAGTACTACAATGACAGGGCATTTTTATGAAAAAAGTTTTGGTTTACTAGCTGCTGTAAAAGTCGACTGATTGTAACAGATATGGTCCGGAATGTGAAGCATTGGGATATTCAAGCACTGATTTGCGTCAGCTTTGAGATGCAAAGTACTACCACGACATTGCTTTTTGTGCCAAATTTTGGTTTACTAGCTGCTGTAAATGTCGACTGATTGTAAAAGGTATAGTCCGGAATGTAAAGCATTGGGATATTCAAGCGCTGGTTTGCGTCAGCTTTGATATATGAAGTACTACAATGACAGGGCATTTTTATGGAAAATTTTTTTTAGCTTTCTACCTGCTGTAAAAGTCGACTGATCGTTACAGATATAGTCCGGAATGTGAAGCATTGGGATATTCAAGCACTGATTTGAGTCAGCTTTGAGATATAAAGTACTACAATGACAGGTCATTTTTATGAAAAATATTTTAGTTTCCTAAACGCCGTAAAAGTTGACTGATTGTTACAGATATATTCCGGAATGCGAAGCATTGCATTACTCGACTACTGATTAGCGTCAGCTTTGAGATATGAAGTACTACAATGACAGGGCATTTTTATGAAAAAAGTTTTGGTTTACTAGCTGCTGTAAAAGTCAACTGATTGTTACAGATATAGTCCAGAATGCGAAGCATTGAGTTAATAGTACACGGATTTGCGTCAGCTTTGAGATATGAAGTACTACAATGACAGGGCATTTTTATGGAATTTTTTTCTGCTTTCTAGCTGCTGTAAAAGTCAACTGATTGTTACAGATATAGTCCGGAATGCGAAGCATTGCATTACTCGACTACTGATTTGCGTCAGCTTTGAGATATGAAGTACTACAATGACAGGGCATTTTTATGAAAAAAGTTTTGGTTTACTAGCTGCTGTAAAAGTCGACTGATTGTAGCAGATATGGTCCAGAATGTGAAGCATTGGGATATTCAAGCACTGATTTGCGTCAGCTTTGAGATATGAACTATTACAATGACAGGGTATTTTTGTGCCAAATTTTGGTTTACTAGCTGCTGTAAAAGTCGACTGATTGTTACAGATATAGTCCAGAATGCGAAGCATTGAGTTAATAGTACACAGATTTGCGTCAGCTTTGAGATATGAAGTACTACAATGACAGGGCATTTTTATGAAAAAAGTTTTGGTTTACTAGCTGCTGTAAAAGTCGACTGATTGTAACAGATCTAGTCCGGAATGTGAAGCATTGGGATATTCAAGCAGTGATTTGCGTGAGCTTTGAGATATGAAGTACTACCATGACAGGGCATTTTTATAAAAATATTTTTAGTTTTCTAGCTGCTGTAAAAGTCGACTGATCGTTATAGATGTAGTCCGGAATGTGAAGCATTGCATTACTGGGTTATTGATTTGTGTCAGCTTTCCGAAACAAAGTACTACATGACAGGGCATTTTTGTGCCAAATTTTAGTTTCCTAACTGCCGTAAAAGTCGACTGATCGTTATAGATGTAGTCCAAAATGCGAAGCATTGCATTACTCGTTTACTGATTTGCGTCAGCTTTGAGATATAAAGTACTACAAAAATAGGGCATTTTTATGAAAAAAAATTAGTTTTCTAGCTGCTGTAAAAGTCGACTGGTTGTTACAGATATAGTCTGGAATGTGAAGCATTGCATCACTCGATTACTGATTTGCGTCAGCTTTGAGATACAAAGTACTACGACATTGCTTTTTGTGCCAAATTTTGGTTTACTAGCTGCTGTAAATGTCGACTGATTGTAAAAGGTATAGTCCGGAATGTAAAGCATTGGGATATTCAAGCGCTGGTTTGCGTCAGCTTTGATATATGAAGTACTACAATGACAGGGCATTTTTATGGAAAATTTTTTTTAGCTTTCTACCTGCTGTAAAAGTCGACTGATCGTTACAGATATAGTCCGGAATGTGAAGCATTGGGATATTCAAGAATTCGATTTGCGCCAGCTTTGAGATATAAAGTACTACAATGACAGGGCATTTTTGTGCCAAATTTTAGTTTTGTAGCTGCTGTAAAAGTCGACTGATTGTTACTGATACAGTCAAGAATGCGAAGCATTGCATAACTCGATTACTGATTTGCGTCAGCTTTGAGATATAAAGTACTACCATGACAGGTCATTTTTATGAAAAAAGTGTATCTATGCTATAACGCCATTTTTCAGTGGTGTCCACTTCCTTTATTTATATTTAAACTGTTTAATATTCTAAAGATGTCGTATTCTGTGACGCTAGTAAATGAGAAAGTGGATTGTATTACTGATTGGTTTTTGTATATATTGTGTATATTTGCATTATGTTGGTGTGGCAAGTTGTCAAATTTTCCGAGATTGATAAATGTGGAATTTAATTTGTTAGCAATGTCAACTGGATCAGATATTATACTGTCATTTTCTCGTAAACTATTTATTTGTAATTGATCGTTTCTGTATCTGTTAAGTACGTCATTAATTAAACGCCATTTTTGCTTAGGTGTAGTTGCATCATTGCATTTATGAATATAATATTTATTTTTGAGTTTCCTGTTGTAGTTATTAAATTTATTTCGTGCCTTT
>JAQGDQ010000855.1:0-87258 GCA_030141605.1 Tubiluchus corallicola
TAGACCAATGATGTGCTACAACATTTGGTGAACGAACTTCAGTTTCATATTTCTGTATCAATATCTTTGAGGAATAGTGGTGATTGACTCGGATGTGGAGATAAAATGACGCTATCCATGGTAGTGTTGGTAGTGATGATTCTAGTGGCGACAGCAGCAGCAGAGCAATGGCTGTGCTTGAGCCAATAGCTAATGCAACAACAATAAAAATGATATTGTGGTCAAATGTCACAATGGCAGTTTCTCTTACAGGGAAGGTTGACAGTGCTACCATAGAAACGATGAATAAGCCAAGATGTGGATTGCCAGACGTCGAAGATCAAGCCGCAAGAGAAAAAAGATGGGCTGTAGTAGGTACGCTAGATGAACTAAAGCCAGTCTTCACTTAACGGCGTTGCGTTTTAACAATCCACTTTGCTAGATTGCATAAGTGTCGTCAAGCAAGGACTTATTGTAGTTTGCATTTATGTCATTTCTACAGATTAGCTATATTGACTAAATGTACAAGGAGTGTAGTTTCAGAGTGTTGCAGTGAGTGACACCTTCCCACACTGTAGTTGAGCAACATGAAAGAAACATAAAATGGATATATTTGCTCAGGTTTATCATGGAAAGTGTGAAAGTCATGTTTAAAGTTGTAGATCACTCACTTGTAGAACAAGAATAAAAAATATATAATCCATGTTTGCACTGCACAAACAGAAAAGTGTTTATTAAACTAAAGACACATGAGTAACATGACTGCTGCACTGAACACTGAGAGTTAGACACTGACTAGAAAGTAAAACCAGTCAGTATATATAGGTATAGGTGACCTATGCAGACTTGCAAAGGCTTCATAAAAACCATTACTTTTAAATAGGGAGAGAACCAGTGAATATGCATTCACTGGACCATGCAATTATACTGGGTATAAGTTAGCTGGTAGAATGTAACAGGATTAGCCCATAGATGGCAGCACCTAATTAAAATGTACAATTCCAACTTCTACAGAAAGTTTGTGTTCGTGAATCGCTTGAGATTCTATTCATTCTTTGTTTAGTTTAGTTTGTTTCACACCAAATATGAAAGTAAACAATATACATTAAAATATATACATATACATACATACATATACATAGAAATATATACATCTTACAAAAAACAAGCGGAACGCATCAAAATACAATTACGCATAACACAGAAAAGAACAAATGCTTCTTACCTGTGCCAGTTAAAAACTAAGAAAGCATTTATATCGTCATAATTTAATTACCATTTAAAAAGGTTTGCATTTCGAGCTTTCTGTTGTTGGAGATTCTTAATAATGTAGCAACGAAAAAGATAGGTAATTATCTAAAAAGAGCCAGTATACAAAAGTATGAACAAAAGAAGATAGTTTTATGACTTTAACCTGCGGGTACGATAATAAAGTTTGGATTATTGTTTGCCATTAAATAGTGCCAACAATTTTGGTTTTAATAAAATTCATCCTAGCTAACACCATATGTTGCTGCATAACTAGGCACTGACAGTGGTAGCCTACGTTTTGAGTCGTTTTTCGCTTTTTAACTATCACTTTATGTCTGCTAACATTCAGATTGAATTGTTCACATTCCTAGGGCAGTGGCATAGGAACGACTTAACATGGAAAATCACAAAGTACTCAAATGATCTGTCAGAAGAGAAAACAAAACAAACCGTACAGGAAGCTTTCAACGTTAGTAGTTTCATTATTTTTTGATAATTGTGTATCAAACATAGCCCCTTTATCAAACATGCGTATATAATTATCTCCACGATGATGTTTTATAACAGGCATTTACAATCATAGGGTATCGGTAGTGTCTTTCTCAGCAGAAAACAATGGGTGATGCCGAGACGTATGACTTTAATGTTTTTCAGCAAGTAAATAAACAACCGACGTTGCTATCCAGTGGTCATTTACCTATAAACTGTCCTCATACGTATGTTTAAATGACCACTGACAACAACATCGTAGTTTTATTGACATTTAGAAGAACACTAAAGCCGTACGTTTGGGCGTCACAGTTAGTTTTCTGCTTAGGATTTCCACAGCATATGGAAGCATACAGTTTTGGTATTCTGTTTTGGATATAAGTACGTGGTCCTTGCCTTTGAATTGCAAAATTAGGCTGTCGCTCGACAGGTGAGCTAGGGCAGGAAATAAGCCATTTGCCTCATTTTCGAGACAGGATAGGAAAGAAGTATTTCTGTTCAGTACGTCATGTCATTTAATAACAAAATTTTCTCAGCGGAGTTCTCTTCAGCAAGTTCGTATGACGCGGCAATTTCTTCATATTTTGTCATATTATTATTCATTAACATTATACAAATTAATTAATCTTTAACGTTGGATTAGCAGAAACTGTTTTTATTTGGTTCAGATAAAACGAAGTCGAGTTTCACATAATACGTCAGTCAGTCAGTCAGTCAAGTCTGTCATGATGTGATAGTGATATTGCAATATGACAATGGTTGGCCATTTTGGATTATGGAAAAATCATACATTACAACTAAAATACTGTTGGACTTGTATTTAGTGCATGTCAGCACATGTTCTGCTAGCAAACACTAAAAATAACGACTCTGCTTCCTGTGGGTATGTTTGCGATTCTATTTATTCTGGTAAAAGGATTCTGAATAAAAAAATTTAGAAATGTATCTAAAGCTGTTTTAATTGTTCACGTTTGGCTTTGACAGTACTGGGCTTCTGTGTCACCTCTGAGGTTCTCTGAAACATCTGGAACTCCTGACTTTGAGATCAGATTCGAAACCCGCGACCACAATGATAGTTACCCCTTTGATGGATATTCTGGAGTTCTGGCTCATGCTTTCTTCCCGGAATGGCACGGGGACAAAGAGCCAATACATGGAGATGCACATTTTGATGACTCTGAAATGTGGACTTTAAATACCCACAGAGGTTTGTGCCAATGGTGAAATAATTGGCGGGATTTCTAACAATTGAACTAAGCAGTCAGTCTCAGTTATTTGGAAATTGTTAAACTAATATTAAATGTTAACTGACAGGTCGAAAGTGTTCTTACACTTTTTTACGCGTTTGTGTAGTAAAGGACCATACAGTTATTTAAAAATACTTGATCTGTGTTAAATCTTTATGGTTTTGTTAAAATTTCTTTTTTATTCTCGATTTCTAAACATTTGGTTCTATGCTGGGCACTGGACAGTTTCCAAGCGTTGGTACAAAACATATAGCGTTGCCATGCGACGAATAGCCTAAAATCACAGCTATATAAATGCCGTAAATGTGTATAATATTGAACCGTAGAATTGTACAGTATACTTACAGTACCATGTTGAAATTACTGTAAGAGTTGATTTATAACTCCTGCAGTTATTTTTTTTAAATTTTCAAGTGTTTTTACTCACTTTAGTTTCCTAACTTTCTTTGCCGAATCTTTCGGATAGAAAAATTTTGTGGCACTTTCGTGTCGGTTTCATAATGATTAATGCGCGAGAAAAAATTCAACACTAAACAAAGATATGAAATAATTTCCTTTTTTCGACGCTATTCTGGTCAGTTGCAGGCAAAAGCTTTAAGTGCAAGGATAGGCCACTGGTCATACTAGTTGCCGCAAATCACATTTACACAATTATTAATAGTAAGGCCAACATCCGGCCAATTCTAAATTATGTTTACAATAGACCATGAAAGGAAATATCCCATACATGTGCACCCGTGCGCAAGCACACATGTGCACGCACACACACACACACACACACACACACACAGAGAGAGAGAGAGAGAGAGAGAGAGAGAGAGAGAGAGAGAGAGAGAGAGAGAGAGAGAGAGAGAGAGAGAGAGAGAGAGAGAGAGAGAGAGAAGAGAGAGAGAGAGAAAGAGAGAGAGCGAGAGAGAGAGAGAGAGAGAGAGAGAGAGAGAGAGAGAGAGAGAGAGAGAGAGAGAGAGAGAGAGAGAGAGAGAGAGAGAGAGAGAGAGAGAGAAGAGAGAGAGGGAGAAAGAGAGAGAGCGAGAGAGAGAGAGAGAGAGAGAGCGAGAGAGAGAGAGAGAGAGAGAGAGAGAGAGCGAGAGAGAGAGAGAGAGAGAGAGAGAGAGAGAGACGCATACACACATGCGCCTATGTAATATATTAGCTGTGTTAACTGTAAATTAATGTACGTCGAGTATTCATGCTGGGGAGTTTTACTGAGTTGCAAATAAGTGCTGCACTCAAACACATTTATCCTGATTAAAAATTTGATATAATGATAATAATACAAGAGCAATTTTTACAATTTACAACACCCTGCACGTTTTTACAGCCTACAACACAATTTACAACACCCAGCATATTTTTCGTACTTAACGTAACATGTACAATAACTAAAATGTTGTATACTTCAGTTCCACATTCTTATTTTTTCAGGCATCAATTTGTTAACAGTCGCCATCCACGAATTTGGTCACAGTCTAGGATTGGACCATTCTGAATTCCAGGGCTCCATTATGTGGCAAAGTTACAAAGAATACGATCCAGATCTGGAACTTCATTCTGATGACATAGCTGCCATGCAACGTTTATATGGTGGTATGTAGGCTTTGTTTTTGTAACTAGCTTGACTATAATAAGCTGTTCCACTATGGTATGTGTTTGCTATTCACTTTATGCCACAAATGGTAGAATGGTCATCGTTTAAATTTCTGCTCCCATCCTATGAAATGTTTCTGCCCAAATTTCAGAATATTTTTCTTCCACACATACGTCGAAAACCAAAAATAAAGCTCCCTAAGACAGTACTAAAGGAAAAGGAGATAAAATGTCATTTTGATGTTATTCCCTTTCATTTTTTTTAATTACATTTAACATTTAGTATTCAATTTTCAATGTATTTTATATGGAAAGCCATTTGTTGAAATTTTCATTACCATCATATATCATATTACTTTGCATACTCCAACGGAGTGTTTTACGTTTTCTTAATGTTTTAAAGGTTTTCAATACGTTCGAAGCCATAAAAGTTCATATTTAAACATTTTACGAGTATTCGCAAGTCATTTGCCAACATGGCAACCAGGTGCTTAATACAAGGCTATATTAGATAGTTTTTTAGTTTTTCATAGTCAATAATCTTTCCAAAATTTGAAAAATGTTTATAAATTGTGTCTTACAATAATCTAAAATTATCTTTTTTTCATGGATAAGAAGAAGAAGAAACTTAATGTTTTACATATAAAAATGGGTGATAAAAGTTTGCTTTGCAGGTAGAGAAAACAAAAACAAATTCGCAAAGGGCTGACACAGCAACATTTACCACGTGACGTTTCAATGGCTAAAAGCAGAAGACGAGAAATGTTAAAACATATAACTATGATTTATGCAACAGGGAATTGATTGTTAAACTAAATTATCACTTATATGATGGAAGATATGTCTCCAAAGAAAGTATAACAATATCTGCATGAAAATGTTTTATAAAATCAAAAATGTTAGAGGCAATCATCTTGAAATTTCAGAAGCACACTTAACACGCCTAATAAAATATTGAATTTGAAAATTGTTTTTTTCACTTAATATTAATACCCACAATGTGACCCTATAATAAAATATCGCGATACAAAAATTGATTATAATGTTTTAAGAAAGACAAAAATGATTTATTTTTGGGATTTAAAGGGTTTTTGTCGTTTATGTATTGTTTTTTACAACCCAATTGCTAATAAACCAACCTCTGTGCAGTTTGCATGCCCAGACAAGAAACTGTCAACCAGTTTTGTTGCCTTATCATAGTGTCGACCATCAATGCAACAAATTGTGTCATTTTATTGTGGCATTTTTTCCTGTGCCATTTTTACCTGTTTCACATACATTCAGTTGCTATAACTCAATAAACAGACAAAACATCAGGCGAGCCGGTTGCAATATCCGTACCTGGAATGTATTATGAGACTGAAAATATTTTCTTGTGCTACGTAACTAAAGCTCTATATCAAGGTAGGAATACTTATCTACATTGGCCACTTTTCTAATCTTTTTTCGGATATTGAATATAAATATATTAGGATTAAAGGAAGCTAAAAATACCAACTCCAGAAAAACTTTAACTTGAAAAGTAGAAAACCAGCAACATCAAAAACCTTTAACAGAAAGAAGTAGAAAAACCAGCAACATCCAAAAACCTTTAACAGAAAGAAGTAGAAAAACCAGCAGCATCAAAAACCTTTAACAGAAAGAAGTAGAAAAAACAGCAACATCAAAAACCTTTAACAGAAAGAAGTAGAAAAACCAGCAACATCAAAAACCTTTAACAGAAAGAAGTAGAAAAAACAGCAACATCAAAAAAAGCTTTGACATGAAGAAGAAAAAAACCAGCAACACCAAAAAAGGGCAGTCAATTGACGACTCATGCATGTATATCTAAATGTATACCCATACTCATACATTTGTTTGGAAAAGTGATGTTTCAGGAGGACTGTAAAATCTAGGCAAGCTGAGCAAAAATTATAAACAATGAATTGACCGTAGACACTATATACTAACAAACGAGAACAGCAATACAGAATAGCAGCATACATCCTTTGATTTAAAAGATGAATGCTGCTATTGAGACATAAATGCTCGTTGTACACTTGTAAATGCTGTTAAATATTTCATTGCTAAAGACCTTATAACATTACATTATATTATTTAGATGTTTGAATTAACTTTGTAGTTGCAATTTTAGATATGTAAATGTGTTTATTAGTAGAACTTTTAATGCAAATAGAGGGGCTGTATTATTATTGTTCACAATACTACAATATAAATATTTTATTTATTTATTTATTTATTATTTTATTGCCCATATTAAAGTACGATACTAATCCCTTGATTTTGGTGAAATCTTTAGGCTGGAGTAACTGTGACATTACATACGTCTAACTCTTGCCAGTCTATGTACAATCACAGTGTGATGGCAAAAACCAAGCAATTCTAAATTCAAAACGTACAATAGTTTATCATTTCCTTCTAAAAGCAAACAAACATTGACCAAACAATGTCATCTACAACAATTGTCATTGTTCCATACTGTTTCAGAATTGCATTTCTGCAAGACATGTTTGCATGAAATAATAAAGTTTTATCCAGCTAGAAACATTTTTAAAGATGAGCATTATAACATTTAGGAGAACAATAACAATAAAAAAGCTTTTGTTGCATATTTTAAAAAATTATTATATGCTCCCTATGCATATTATTCGCTGGTTTAAAAATCAAATTTTAGTTGTTTTCAAAGAGTTGCTTTCAAGACACAATGCTTTTTAGATTTAAGCGTTTGTCCTTTGATTATGCTGTAAGTTGTTTGATTAGCAACATTTTAAGGGTTGACAATTATAGATAACTTACAATATGGCGATTACACCTATTTTGCTTTGTGCGTTGTGTTTTTGGTTCGATGTGTGTCAGTCAAGTGATAAATCTTTACAAAATCTACAAGACTCAATAAAATCAAAGTCAAGAGACAGAGGACAACTGAATCGTGGAGATGACAAAAGTTCTGATAATAATGGTAATAAGGAATCTATGATATTTACCTTTTCATACTTATCGAAATTTAACTAAATGATTGCACAGAAAATCCTTTTGAGGAGCATTCATCTATCGTTTTCGTCTTCTAAAGATATTAATATAAATATATATGTAGAAAAGCTTAACGAGTTTAAAAAGGCATAAGTAAGAAACTATTTATATTAACTCTTCAATTCACATAATTTATTTGGATTATATTATACTACTTGCAGGATTACTTTTGCCAGAACCCAGAATCATTGGTGGCGAAACGGTTGTTGGTAGAGAATTTCCCTACCAGGTAAAAATAGTTAGATAAAAATAGCTAGTGTGAACAATTCACATCATTTAGTAGGCCTTTAATGCAGGATTACTTTTGCCTGAACCCAGAATCATAGATGGGGGAATGGTTATTGGTAGAGAATTTCCCTACGAGATACAAATAGCGAGATAAAATAGTTAGCTATTTGCCAACGTTACCATTATTTTGACTCTTTTAAAAATAGTAATAAAGCTGTGCACAAGTCATAAAATATTCACTTCAGTATTTCTTAAAAAGTTCTTTATATTTATTTTAAATCCGTGAAATTTTTTTGTTATGGAGTGAAAAATATCTCTGTTTTATCTGCTTGTTAAACATGTGTTTGAAGTAAACACCGATGTTTGCAACATTATCCAGTTTCTTTAACAGGTGGCGCTTTACACAGAAAAAGGCTCTTTCATAACAGGGTACCGAAAATGGTTGTGTGGAGGAACACTCCTCAACAACCAATGGATTTTAACGGCTGCTCATTGTGTTTACAAGTAGGTAATAAATCTTGAGACGAAGAATTCTTAAAATCAACAACTTTAATAAATTGTTCACGTCAAGAACTTTGGGCTTTTAGTAGTTATGAGGCTATTAGACAGTCATAGACTATTTTTTAATATAATAGGGTTTATATAACTATGAATGCTTGATAAATGTTAAATGTACCACTGTTTCAAATCTAAGTTTATTGTGTGCTTTGGTGGACCCACTGAAATAGTTATATATAAAAGTAGAATAGTTATATATATAGTTATAACAATAGTTAGATAAAAATAGCTAGTGTGAACAATTCACATCATTTAGTAGGCCTTTAATGCAGGATTACTTTTGCCTGAACCCAGAATCATTGATGGAGGAACGGTTATTGGTAGACAATTTCCCTACGAGATAAAAATAGTGAGATGAAATAGTTAGCTATTTGCCAACATTACCATTATTTTGACTCTTTTAATAAATAGTAATTAAGCTGTGCACAGGTCATAAAATATTCACTACATATATATATATAAAACTATATTTATGTATATAGAAATAGTTATAATAAAAAATATTTTTATTAATACAAAAATAAAATGTTACTAGCTGAACCAAAACAACCATAGACTTGATCAGGCCTCATACGTTATCCATATCCAGAACGACAAACCCTCACCAGTATTGAAGCCAACAAGAAAAAGGTGGCTGATTAGCATTTTGGTTTTTGCTTTTGCTTTGTCATCAAACCCGACCAGCAGCTAGAAGCTGTTAGAGCGGAAATGAGCTGAAAGCCAGTCGTCTCTTCGATAGGGGTGAGCATTCTCTACCAGAAAGCGAATTCGAATCGAACCGAATTTGTGACTTTCGAATTCGAATCGAATCGAACTTCAGTGTTTCGAATTCGAACCGAATTCGAATTGAGATTGAACGATTTTCGAACAAATTTTCGAACCACCAGTAAAAATTAGTTTTACAAAGATCATGTGTATCACTAGATTTTGTTCTGCAATAAAACGACTAGTAATTTCTTTAAAATTGTGTGCAGAAATCACAATTAAATTATGCTAATTGCATGATGTTTCAATCGTTTTAGTGATCAGGAACATATGTGATTGAAGTGCTGAATTATTCGAATCTATAGTTTTGGATTCGAATCGAGTTCGAACTAAAAAAACTCGTTCGAATCGAATTCGAACGTTCGATGCTCACCCCTACTCTTCGAAGATTTCTAAGCAATTGAAAAAGGCCATTTTAGTTGCCTCACTGCCTGTGATATTTTACTTTTTATAGGATTATTGAGTAAGACACTTCATCGATATAGCTGCTCATCATATAGAGTTAACATGATGTGTAACTTCATCGCTGTCTTGCGTGGAGTGCCTAAACTCTATAACCTTAGCCCGTGAGGCCCTTAACTCCTTCAGGACTGCACAATTCAGGTCTTGTAAGACCGATAAAGCTTCTGCTAGTGTATGAGCTCAGACGTAACTAAATGATTGAAGAATTAGGTTCTGTTCCGTTGAAGAATCTTAAACATTCATGTGTAATTTGGTTGGATAAAATTAAGAAAACACGTCATTTTCAGGCACTCCAACTTAACCAATTGAGTAGCTTAGCCTAGTGTACACATGCGTGATCGTACACACTACTTTCTTTATCGCTATACTTTATAGTACACACTATATTTTATTGCTCTAGCCCAAGAGAAACCTCTGTTGTATGTAGTTCCAGGAATAACCAACCAATCAGCCGTGGAGAAATTAACGCTTTTGTGTGTTGTGTCTTGATAGTTGAAATTTTCTACACTAGCCGATTTCACACACTTATTATTTTACATTGTTACCGTGCTAACTACAGCAGTGACTGAAAGTTTTTCAATTTTTTTGTCAAAAATCGGTTTTTAATTTGTCTAAGGAAGCAAAGCATTTCATATATAATTTTGCATAGAAATCCAGCGTGAAGAGTAGAAACCTACAAAAATTATCAAATATAACATAATCACTGCTTAATGAGAGCAGTTTTTCGTGAAACCATGAAAAACGCAGCAAATGCTTACGGTCCTGAATAAATAACAGTAAATACAGTTTTAATAGTGAAATCTCATACAATTAAACAATTAATTTGTATTTTATGTTGATTGCATAGTTTCAAAACGGGCCGTGACTTTAAAATATACTTAGGAAGCAACAAATTATATGAGCCAAAGGAGGAACGTTGGGTATGTCTTACTATCATATTACACGTGCATTTTGTAAACATAAACATCATATTAATGCTCGGTATATGACTTGCTATCAAACTTCCTTTAATTACCACTCTGCTATACCTTTAGGTGTATTATTACAAGGTACATCCTGGCTATAAGAAAACAATACCAGTTCAATTTCAAGTTGATATTGCTTTAGTGCGAATGGATCGTAGTGTTAGTTTTGACAACGACATTCAACCTGCTAAACTTCCGCGCTGTCGCTATTTTGACTACATCAATCAGACAGTAGTTTTAGCAGGATGGGGCCAAAGTGACCCAAGTATGTCTACAAATATGTTTTTTGATTATCTATATTTTTGACAATCCATTATTCACTTAATTACGGCCATTGAATTTTTGTACATATTATATTTTGCAATATTTTACACACGTTTTCTTCCTTTGTAAAAATTTCTTGAAAATGTTTTCATACATGGAAATCACTATGGACACGGAGGCCCAAAAATCTGTCCCAGTATATTCTTACATGAGTAACAGAACATTAAAAGTTGCTAATAATGCACTAATAATCACCAGGGCCTATTTCAGCCTAGGCGAGGCAGAGGGAAGTGGGGCGTGTGAGACCCCATCGGAGAGGGGGGGCGCCCCCATGGTTGGCGCCCAGAAAATTTTTGAACTGCTAGAACGCCGGAGAAGCATTTTCGAAGAGAAAATATGGAGTTATACAGTTGTTAAAGGAAAGAACAATTGAAAGAAAACTGCTTTATTCTCAAGACCAGTCCTTAATTCTTGTCAATACTGGCAAACGGCGCGCATGCGGCAAGAGAGAGAGAGAGAGAGAGAGAGAGAGAGAGAGAGAGAGAGAGAGATAGAGAGAGAGAGAGATAGGAGGCAATATATTCGCATAAACCAAAAAAATGTTACCTTGGCGCGAGGCCCCCTGGAGGGTGAGGCCCCGGGGAAGTATCCCCACTTCCCCCCCCCTGGCCCTGATAATCACTGCTCATGCAATAATTATGAATTAACGATACTAGAAGATACAACAAACACTTTAAATCCTTCTCAGTTTCGTTTGCTGTTGAATTTGTGCAGCCATTTGATTGACCATTGGCCACTTAATGTAATTTTTATGCAACAGCTACCAGACAACAGGAGTTAAAGATTTTAGGTTAACTCCCTCTCGATGACGAATATTTGTGTAGTTTTGATAACCCCGTACTAGGGGTACTAGTACAAAACTTCGTATTTTCTGAAGGAGAATTAAATTTCCTTTCTAACACTGTAAACAAAATACTTTAATTCTTTATGCTGTGGAGTGACTAACATGACAATATGAGAATGTAGAATTTTCAAAAAAATTGTGATTCAAAGCTTTCTAGTTTCCAAGTGTTAGCTTGTGTGTGGTTAGGTTTATTCTTGTATGATTTACTTGAATATTGATCGTTTCTTTTCCGAATTTCATTAAATTTGGAGGTTGGAAAGTTCAGTCAATGAGGCTTTGTTTGTAAATGAATGTGCCTGTCAGGAAGGAGTTAACATGATGGAACGTTTGTATTTTTGTTATGCAGACTTCGAGTTAGATTCAATCACGTACAATCCTGACTTGCAAAAGGCTACAACTCAAGTTGTCAGTTCAAGATCTTGTTCAGGTGTCAACAGAACTGTCTGGATCTGCTCCTATACCCCTGGTGTTGCTGCATGCTTGGTAAGTATGGAAAACTTTACTGTGACAACCGTCATTTTGTTTTATTCGTATAATCTTTTCTCAATGGAAGCTGTGAGTATGGCACTGCAACCTGAGAGGATGTTGTGCTGCATGTCTACGCTTCAGCTAAGCTAAAATACAAAAAGCTGAAAATAAATAATTAAATTAAATTTTCAGTTTACTATTACGAATTGCAGGCTCAGCTTACCAACACCATCAGTATCGCAACACATGATAGCCTCAAAACAAAACGACTTGACAAACCAAGGAGTATGAATTATGTCCACTGACATATAACTACAGTAGACCTTCCCTTTTTATCAGGTGTCCACGTGTTTGCGGCTTATACTACTACAAAGTGAGAGATTGAACCTGCTCTAAATGAAGGCATATTCACATGCATGCACACCTGTGGGGTCTTCTGTTTTCTTTTGCCAGCACTAAATATGAGTTTTATCAATCTAATTTCAATTTCGTTAATTTATTTTTAATTTAATCACTAGCTCAACCCAGCCCAGTTGCAGTATAATTTATTAGACAACCACGAACATTCATAGTAAATAATTGTCTGTTCTCGGGTCAAATAAATATGTGATCCTATAACTTACATGTGCACAAATTTATGGAGACCATATTAAAAAGCGTGATGCATTTTTAATATAATTACAGATTTCATATTTAAGCCTGAGTTCAATGATATAAGGTTATTAATTTCCTTTGTCAACAAGTAATTCCGGTTCCTATAGATCTAGATTTACATTTATTATATACAATACCAATGTGTAGAATTTCCTTGTTGAAGCTTACGACTAGGACACTGATCTAGTAATTGTTGTTGGTGCCAGCCGGTACACCAGAAATGTCACCTAGTTAAAAAAAGGTTCCTGGTATAGTGAAGCTTTGGCTGTTAAAATATAATATAAAAAGGTGACACTCACAGTAACTCATGCAGTTACTCAGTAAACTCTCCGATTAGTTCACCCTCAGTGTCTCGCAAGGCAGACTCTTGAACTGCTTTTAAGTTTGGCAAACTTGGCTCATTGGAAAAGTTATCTCTCATCACATATCTTTTTGTTATGGTAATGTGTTTGGAACAGTGAAGTTAGAAAAGTGAGTCAACTTAAGATAAACAGACGTCGAACACTAAACCTCCTGGAAAATGTTTTTTCTTACCAACACAACGTACCAAACGAACATCAAAGAGAACAGTTACAAAATACTACAATACCACAGTGTAAGTAAAATAAATAGTATACTTCAATGCATAGAGTTAAATTGCTCACTTTCTGTCCTACCCTGTATAAAAAGGCTTGCTATCTCCTAAATTATTCTGAGTTGTACATGCTAGGAGCTTTATCAAACTTTGGTATGTCAGTAATGTGTTTGTATTTCGGTCAAAATAATCCAGTATTTTTTAATAATTTTAATTACTTGGTTTCGTCATGAAGTTTAGTTCATTCATGCAGTGAACTTATGTAGTATATGTGGTATGGTTCACAGTACATACGTGCGTAATAAGTGGGTTCGATGTTTGTTCTCAACAATTATATTTGCCCTAGTGATCCTGCTCGTAGTGGGAATACTAATACATAAAATTTAAATTTCAAACTAGTTTATTGCTTTAACACATATCATAATCAAATTAATTGGCACACAATTTTGAAAGAAAATAATAATCAGTAAAAAAATTACCTGACATTGATCACTATTATTAAAGAAAAGAACAAAGGGAGACCTAAGAAGCCATGGCTTATGGCGGGCCACTCATAATATACATTTACGTACATACTAATTGTTGTCACATTATTTTTAGGGTGACTCTGGAGGTCCAGTGGTGCTATCATATACAGGAGAAGTTATTGGAGTAATATCCAAAAGTGGAAAATCATGCAAAGGTGCTACGGTTTCCGCAAAAATTGGTCCACACCTGACCTGGATTGAAGACGCACAATTCTATGCTGAAACGTCAAATTACCAATACGTCCGGTCAAACACTACGTGTTTATATAACACGATATGTATAAGTTTTTTGCTATATTATGTACTTTACTTAGTTTTTACGAATTACTTGTCTTTGTTTACTGAATATTTACTTTTGTGATAAATGTGGCACCAATTTGATGTAAGAAAACACAAAGAACTGTGAAGAAGATATTGTATATTTAGCCAGAAAATATAAGTATGATCCTTTACTGGTATTACAGCAAACAGGTAGTTAACTGTGTAACCTATAACAATCCTTCGTTGCGAGTAAAATAAAATGTCGTGTTTGAATTTAAGAACGAGGTAACTGCACATTTAAGAGAATGAAAATACTCATCGCTGTTACGGACCGTTAAGCGATGAGCATTTTCATTCTCTTAAATGTGCAGTTACCTTGTTCCTAAATTTAAACACGACAATTTTACGAAAATGGTGATACATAGGTGTGTAAGACATGTTTTGACAGGCTACTATTGACACCAGTCAAACTAATTAAGCTAACATCGCATGCAAAACAGAAACTAGCAAGCAACTCAAAGGCGAAAATATTTACAGAGTTTGTAATTTATAATATTTATTTCCACTTCAAACAAGATATTTTTGCAAAATTTATCGAAAAAACTCTCAATTTCTACACAATATACATAAAAAATTTAGTTTGCCTGACAGAATTAGAGGACCTTGTGCATTCTGACAGAGGAGCGGAATGGGTTAGACAAACAAAAGACCCGAAGTATTAGTGGCTAGATCAGGGGTGTGCAAATTGCGGCCCGCGGGCCACTTGCTGCCCGCCGAAAGAATTTGTGCGGCCTCAAAGAGATTTGTCAGCCTAATAAAAGTGCGGCCCGGGCGATTAATTGAGTGTATCCAGCTGAAGTCTGTGCCACGATCCCAAAGATAGTGCGGGTAGTTTTTTCTACTAGATCAGATGCCATTAACCCTCACAAGACGGTTGTAGCTTAATGTCACTGTACTACACAGACTGTGTGATACACATTACTAGTATGCATTGTAATGAAATTACCACTATTTGTCGTGAAAGTAGAAATATATGGTTTGTAATATAAATTTTAATAACTTCTAAAATAGTTTCTTGAGTGTAGTAGTAATGATGTACGCATGGTCGGATGCAAAAAAATCGTTATTAAGCCTTTCTGTACTTGGCTCCTTGATCAAACTGCCTTTGGCCTGCAGGAATTGCGGGAAAGTTTAATTTGGCCTGGCTAATCAGATAATTTGCACACCTCTGGGCTAGAGGGTAGTTGAAAGGGAGAATAGGTAGGATGGGTTGGTAGAAGTAAAACTGCCCTCTACAACGGTATACAAAAGTAAATTAAATCAAATATGCCAATAACATTTTTTAGGAATTTTGTCTCGTTGGAATACTGTCACTTTTTAGCTTTAGCTTTGTATAGCTTTAAAAAGATTGTTTTTTTCTCTGTAACACGAAAATAAATAATCTTTAAATTTGTTTTTAATACTGCAGAAAGACTGAGCTTGTTTAATTTCTGTTGGAATTTTATTGCAAAGAGTTGGACCTGTATACCTGATGGACTATTTTGCCACATCCGTTATACAATAGATTATCATATCTGGTGTTACGAAATTTGTTATTCATTTTTAATAGATTATTAAAGAAGTTGGGTATAAAAGTGTTTCGTTTTTATATGCAAATGATTAGGTCAAATTCTACAAGATTGTCCACTACTAGCATTTTACTGTCTTTAAACAAGTCGAGACTCACGTGATCATATTGTACAGATGTCTCATGAACGTTCTTTGTAAAGCTCTCAAGCAGTTAAAATTAGTGGTGACCTTCAAACCCAGAAGGTCAAAGAAATCGGTCAACTGTCAAAGACCTTATAGAAATTGATAAAATTGACTTAAAATCTAAGGGTAGCTGATCTTGCTCTATTGGCTACTAACCACAAATATTCTGGGTAAAAATACTGCAATTTGGGACATTTTCAGATGTTATATTTATTGTCCACCTTACCATTACCACCGATACGCAAAGCACATAAGAACCAGTTGAATGGTCTCGTTAAGCCCAGAAATTACGCAAAGTCCATAGGAGTTGAGTGCGACTGTAGACAGATTTCTGTTTCGACAGCAAACAGCCGTGTGAATTTAGTAAAAGTTCAGCTATATCAACTGAAACTGCTGAACACAACTAAACTATACTACGTACATATCGTGAACACGGTGTGTACGCAGTAAACTGTCATTAACCACATGGAGATGCATCTTTCTCGTCTTCAAATAAAATTGTGCTAGCTCATTTTGATTTATTTTCAAGACAATTGCAACTAGCAATCAGTACCTTAATTAGAAATTAATCTTCTTTGGGCTACTGCACCTGTCAGTGCTAGGCAAACACCAAATAACACGTAAATGAGCTTCATTATACGAAAGGAAAATACAATTTAACCCATTCAGTCCCAAATTATTTTTTAATAAGAAAATTTTTTTTGGCTTGGTACTTTTGTTCAGTATGTCCATCTTGTTTACACATAATAATTGTTTTTTTTCTACCTGTGCCCGCGTGCTAAATATAGCCTGTATCCCACGGGATACATTAGGATTCAATGGAAGCATAAAATGTGCTTCATTTTGCAACTGCTGATAATTTTTTAAAGTATTTAAGACATTTAGTATGCATGCTATGCTGATCTGTACAAAGTCGTCTCTAAAGTACTGTACCTTGCGCAGTTTTTTATGCTATGTAGATTTTCCAGTTTGCCATTTTATCACCATTTTTAGTCTATTGTTATTGGCTTAAATCAAAATAACTATTAACAGATCAAGTAATTGTCAGTTTTAAAATTTTGTTAATTTTAAAGGCAGAAAATATTCTCGTATCCCACGGGATACAACAGGTATGAAAGGGTTAACAAAGCAGAAAACGTAAAGCTGCTGTTTACAATAGCACCATGGAAACGGGAAGTATGGTAACAAAAAAACTTCTCCCTAAAACCAACATACAAGTTCTCTGCAGTCAAGGGTCATGTTCAACTTTAGGGTAAAAAATGACAGCCATCCTATGAGCGTCAAGAGCGACATGTGAAGCCTTAGCAGGTTGGGATGCGGCACAAGCATCTAGATACATCCTGGTACTGATTCTCATGATTCAGGTTTTTTCTGACAAAATTCCATAGTAAGTACAAGCATGTTCACAGCCTAAATATTCTTTCATGTAATTTCTGTAGTAACATAAATCAGCAAATTTCGTTTTTGCATAGCCAGATGATCACATACCAAACCTTCACATGCTTTACATATATGTGTGAGTAAATAGCACGAATTTTATCTAAACTGGTGTTCAGATTAGGTGCAGGCGCATCTGGTTTTCAGTGTTGTTAAATGGTCTAAAATCCGATTTACAAGTTGTTGTAATTATAAATGACAAAACGACTGATGTAACTGATTGTAGCCGCTTGGAATTCCTACAGCTTGGCTTCTTTCTACAGCCAAATTATTATACAATTTGATGAAGCCACTCATTCCAGAATCACAGATTCAAAACATGTAGTTAGATTTGCATTAACTAGCCATTATTATTATTGTAATTATTATTATTATTATTATTATTATCATCATCATCATCATCATCATCATCATCATCATCATCATCATCATCATCATCATCATCATCATCATCATCATCATCATCATCATCATCATCATCATCATCATCATTATTATTATCATCATCATGTACTCGAACATGCATACGTATAATACACATGTACATGCAGTTCAACTAGTTAGTATATAAATAGACAGATTAATAAGAAACAAAACCAGAAAGAACAACAAAACATGTTACACCATGAATAGAAGAACGTAAAGTAAACCTATTATAATATCTATCACAACTTGACGCACACATGTTTTTACTATAGATAACAAGGCTTTCAAGCTGAGAAAACAGTAATATTTCCTTTAAAATGCCATCATATAACAAAACGCATAATACTGCTTGGTGTTCGTTAATATAAAAAGTTTTTTCACTTATTGTTTTCTGGGTGTAACTCTGGTAATAATAATTAGTGTTAATTTTGTTATTGCAATATTTAAATATCGTTTTTATGTAGCAGTACAGTTGAATCTTTGTTCCCAAAAGAAACTTCAAATGTGTAGAGGCCAGATAATGATCATTAGAACAATGTTTATTTTTTCATACACTTTCAGAATTTGCTAGCCTGTGTTTGGAGAAAATATTATAAGTTATATAAAACCTTTTAGGGTCATGTTAGAAACCTCACTGCCAGCACAGTCTTTTATATTAGACGAATTTCTTTATTTAAGTTTATTTAGGTTTGTAGCAGAACTGCCATTGAACGTTAGTAGCTACACTTGTCGATTGCTGATTATCAGCAAGCACCATTGTTGATTATAGTTGTTAAGCATTTTTATAATTGGTTCTAATTCTTAATCTTCATCATAAATAAACCTTTTTTGAAGGCGCAACAAGTACAAATGACTTGCAACGCTGTAGTTGCATGCCTTTTTCTCTGTATTACATGGTTTAACGTAAGTCAGTCAAGGGATGAACATTCAGAAAATTTAAAAAATGCGGGAAAACTCAACTCAAGACACAGAACAGTACCTCATAGTGGAATTGCCACACCTTCAGGTGATAACGGTTAGTATCATAGGTATATATATATTTGCCATATTCTATGTTCCATGTTACTGTGTTATGTTTAAATAAACTGATTGTGAAGCAGAATCTATTGAATATAACCCTTTTATCATTCCATTTCTTCAACAGTTAGTAATTGTAAAAATATAAGAACATAAATTGCATTATACAAAAGCTTCAGTCACCGAGTTATTAATATTTTCATGTTCATATGAATTAATAAGAATCTTTTACATTATTTGCAGGATTACTTCTTCCAGAACCCAGAATTGTAGGTGGAAAAATAGTTGGTGCTGTTAGGGAATTTCCTTATATGGTAAATTCATTTTGAGACACAGTTTATTCATTTTGAGACAAGAACACAAGATGTTACACTTTTGCAATAATCATCTGAATTCACTTTCAAAAGATGTTTGATTTTACATTTACACACCACTCCTTTTTTTACTTTTTTGGCAAATTCGTTTAGTAATGTTTGTTGTGGCATTGATATATTGTACTAATAAACGTCTCTAAGATGTATCACTTACGAAATTAATACTTCTGAAACTTATAGCCCTGCAAGTATACAAGTATATATATATATATATATATATATATATATATATATATTATGTATATATATATATCATCAATATATATATATTGATGATATATATATGCAAACAAACAAACACACACATATATATATATATATATATGTGTGTGTGTGTGTTTGTTTGTTTGCATATGCCAATAATATACCAATTATATGCCAATATATATAAATAATTGAAATAATTGTATAATTGTTTATGTATTATTTATTTATTAATATATAAATTGAATATTGGCTTTATAAATATAAGAAATGAAAAAATTACCAGCATCATATTTATGTAACGTCTGTCTTCATGTAAATACAAGAGTACCAAAACTTGTGCATTTTCATTAAATAGGCTGTGATACGCAGAAATGTATCAGCCACCAAATTTTATCAGTGCGGAGGAATACTCATTAACAGCAAATGGATTTTGACTGCTGCACACGCTATTCTACGGTAAGGTGGATAAAAAATTTTGAAAATTTGAAATTCTGAAAGGTTCTGAAAAACTGCGTGTTAAACGGAATTATTAGAGTCGCACTTTTTCTGGATCATATCATTGATGACACTTTTATTTTTGATAGCAATAAGCCTTTTCACATTTTTTTTGTGTGCAATTGTTGCAGGTCAAAATTAAGTGTACTACAGCAATGCGTCTTAACTACAACCGTCACGTGCATATGGGTAAAGCAAAGTCAGTTGCCGCATCAGTTCAGTAACATCCGTTGTTTTACATGTACTTTACTTAATTATGCATTAGTCTGTGCATTGAGTGATTTACTAGCAGGATCTTGCTTGGGAACGAGAAATAAAATATAGTTTTACCTACCTATTAAAATTGTTACTACTTACAATAGCATGGGCTGCGAGGCGTTCTAAAGTGTAAACAAATACGTTGTCTGGTACACTTAACCTTTGTCCTTTTCACAATCATTACCAATTGCTGAAACTGTAAAAAGGTTTATTACAAATTATGTATTGCATCTTACGTTATCCATGTAGAGAAGACTTTTTGTAACCATAATTAAAATTTACCGCTTAAATGGTAAACTAAATCAATCATTAAGTGCCTCAATGTGTTTCATACCCTTTTAACTCCACCTTTATCTCTCCTTTTGCCTATGTCTGTTTATCCTTTAGTAGATGCATCTTCAAGAAATGCATATTATCAAATTTACAACACTTTATTAAGAAAGAAAGCAATTGAAAAAGTATATCTGCTGATTCAATATCTAATCTTATAGAATCTTAAACGATTATCTTTAAGGATTATCTCGGTCGGTGAATGCTAAAAAGTGCCGACTTCCACTTATCTAAACTATATAAATGCCAGAAAATACAGTTGTGTAGTGGCATGAGAATTATACGTTGATTTATAAATTTCATCTTGTGTTTATTACATAGTATAAGAACTGGGCCTGAGGCTAAAATATACCTGGGAAGCAAC
Source organism: Tubiluchus corallicola (assembly GCA_030141605.1). Lineage (NCBI taxonomy): Eukaryota > Metazoa > Priapulida > Priapulimorpha > Priapulimorphida > Tubiluchidae > Tubiluchus > Tubiluchus corallicola. The sequence continues at coordinate 20,874 of JAQGDQ010000855.1, forward strand.
AAGTTGTTTGAGCCAAAGGAGGTGCGTTGGGTATGTCTTTATATCGTAATGTTATCCTTGAATATAGCATGTACATATATACATATTTTCATTTTTTGTCATGGTTGCTATGAATGCGTTGGGAGGAAAAATGCACTTTCAACTCTTCGACCTGAAAACGTAGCAAAGCGGACTGCACCCGTGCAATGTAGTTTTGAGAAAACAACCTGTTTAGTCCTGTCACAACGGCCCTATAAACTGGGTTGTGGTGATGCACACATATTGAAAGTCACTGATAGCAAAATCAATTCCAGGAGACTAATAGAAATTGCAAATAAAGTTAAAACGGCTCATAAGAACTAAAAATCTACTTTTACAAAGACGAAAAACTGCCAAGTAAGTTTCTTGACCGAAAAAATGTCACATCCCTAATATTTGAAAAGTCTGCAATCGTTTCTTTGTCTGAGTATGATCTACCCCCCAGCCTTGAACAACTCTTCACGAAGAACTATAGCAAAGCCTTAAAGGACGTCCATTACAAAACTTTTTATCGGGTGAAAACAGAGACCTTTGTTGCTTGTAAGGAACTGAAAACCGCTATTTTGGATCTTCAAAATAGTCCAAATGTCGAATACTGATGGTAAAAGATTTTTACGTTTTTTGTTAAACGTTTTTTCAACTTAACTTTTGGTTGTGTACTGGTAACTTGAATTTCAATCTTTGGATTTTGTAGTGGCGTTTTTGAGCCATGGTAATCTCCTTATCATAATTGTGCTGGGTATTTCTTTTGGCTTAATTTTTAGCATTAAAAATAAAGTTGTTGCCGGACGGATTGTCTGTGTTCAATAAACAACAAACAACAAGCAAAAAATTTTTGGAAGAAAGTCAGCTGCTGCTAAAATCAAATTGTTGTATAAACTGAGGATTCAGAGTCAAATCATTTATGTTAATAGAAAACTGATTTAGGCGAATTAATGTTACAAATTAATAAAAATGGTGTACTCTTTTCTTTAATTAGTAATCTTTGTTGTTTTTAGGTGTATAAATACAGGGTGCATCCCGACTATAAAAGGGTAGGAAACGCAACCCATATATTTGAGCCCGCTGTTGACCTAGCTCTTGTACGAATGGACAATCGCGTTGAATTTGACGACGACATTCAACCTGCAAAACTAGCACGCTGTCGCTATCTAGACTACCTAAATAAACCAATTGTTTATGCAGGTTTTGGCGTTTTCACCAAAGGTAGGTATGTCATAGATACATTAATCATTTACATTAAGTTTTTTCATTAACCCACAATGAATTTTATTTTGATCGCTTGCATTTGAAAAACATATTTGTACATACTGTTTGACATTTTTGTTTTATTACTTTTAAAAGTTATCTTAAATTTATTTTAAATTAATAGAACCACAGTACAATTTTATTGTTATAGTCCAGGTGACAGGTCATACATTTTCTTTCTCCATAACAGTGACTGACCAGTTCATGTGATTCTAGCAAAAAACACCCAAAAGTTTGTCAATGTTCTCGGAAATGATTCCATTTCTTTTCTTTTCTTTCGATTAAGTAATTTTTCTTGTATGTGCGGCACCTACAGGCAAAATTACAGCACATGCACCTTCACTTGTTACCTCATTCTGCAAGAAAACCCAACGACATTGCGAATCAAATTGAAACTCCGTCAGCCAAATGTTCTTTTCTGCATCTACAACATAACATAAGATAAAAATCTTGGAGTAACGTACGTGCTGTTGCTCTGCAGATTATAACAAAACACCATTTAGCACTGACTTGCGAAAGGCGTGGACTACAGTTGTAAAATCAGGAAAATCGTTTAAAGAGGTTAATAGAACTCTATGGATGCTCTCGTACGCCCCAGGTGTCTCTGCGTGTTACGTGAGTATTAATCACCTTAGACATTTGGATTTTTATTTTTGGAGTTCAAAGGGAAAGGCGAGGCCTGGGCAAAGACAATGGCTGAGTTTTTTTCGAATACTACTGCTAGAGCAACAGAATATTGTTGATATGTTCATCTGTAAGACGCGATGTAAAACTACATATTAATTCACTAGAAGTTGTCTCTGCTGTACACAGGGACTCCATCCAAATTTGTCAGGATAATGTTGTTTTTCCTTGTTTTATAAACATTTTCTAACGTTTCTACTACATAATTGGTCCTCTAATGTACTAATCGTTTCCTTAATTAGATTTAGCATTTAAAGTTTTTAAACTGTTTATTTTGCCGTCCAATCAGAACATAACTAGGCAGCCTTGGACAGTTTAGCAACTATGCTCGTTTACTTCAAAGAATTTTTTTCAAAGAAATTATGAAAGAAAACAAAAGAAAAACAGAGCACAGAAGATTAACTAACAGGTTTTAATGGATAGACATGAAAAGCAGCAAGAATAAATGGGACTGCAAGATGGGGCAATTACAAGTTTCATTGTTGTAACTGAATAACTTACATTTCATTACGAAATTTCACTTTTCACACAATATTCGTTAATTTTTACTATGAATATTTGCATGTAAAAATCCAACGGATCTATTATATATATATATATATAATCTTTATTTGCCATAAAAAATCGATATTCACAACTATAAAAGCATAAAAGAACATCGCAGCATGAGAATAAAATTCACACAACTGTTAAAGGCAAATGCGTCCAGTGCAAACTAAAAACTACTGTGCCAAAAATTTAAAACAAAAATATACATTATAATATTACACGGAAATTACGATAGACTATATACATATAATTTAAAATGGACGTGGGTAAATAAAATTTGTGGATGAATATATATTATCGTTTATGTATGTTGGGTTTTGAAAACGATTTAATGTATATATTTTTAATTTTGATTTGAATTCGTCAAAAGACTTGATTTGTTTTAAATTGGATGGCAGGGTATTCCAAAGTTGTATGCCTTGTTTAGTGATAGAATTGTTGCTGTATTTGTTATCAGTGCAAGTTTGTTTAATATTGTGTGTTCTTGGATTTAATGTTGGCTCCAAGAGGTGTTCTGGTAATGATCACATTTCTTTGTCAAGATCGTTTCTTTCTGTACATTTTCGGTAAATTTATTAACCGAAGTGTTTTGTTCACTAAATTAAGCGTTTTCCATTGGGTAAAGGCGGATTTTACCGAAGTAGTTAAGCTGTTTGCCAACTAAAACAAAAACAGCTAACATCTTCAAATTGCAAGACATAGACTTTGTGCTCAAATGATTTTGTAAAAATAATGTGTAAAATTTCACGCAGCAGCAAGCCACAGCTTAGCTGGAACAATACGTTGCCATGCTGCTTGTGACACGCAGCTGCTATGTTCACTGTCCCGCTGTAGCTTCTAACATCACACAGCCTGAGTGGGCATTGCTATGGTTACTGAGCAATTTCTTGTGTGCCATCTAGGGCGAGTTACGAAAACAATGCAAGTGCGTAATTGTATTATTAAACTGAATGTTAAAAACGAAATTTTGACACCTACGTATTGGCACGAGACAAAACAGACCTCAAGATAGTCTATAAAGTGGGGACGAAAGGTTAATAATGATTAGCAGCAACTAAGGTGAGTGAGGTAAACAATGATAGAAGTTTAGTAGATGTGCAAAAACACTCATTGTAAATAAAATTAAGGTATGTATGAAAGTATGAACATTAAACGAAAGGTATGTACCTTAGAAATGTCTATTATTCCATTTTTACCATGTTCATATTACAGTACTTACCTTTCCCGTTAACATTAAAATCCCCCACCGATTTTGTTGTTTCTAAAACCACCTGTTTTACCAGTTTTAAATTTCAGAGAGATTCTGGTGGCCCAGTGATTTTTCCGTATAGTGGAGAAGTAATTGGAGTTCTACAAAGCGCTGAGAGTAACTGTGCTGGTGCAACACTTTCAACAAAAATTGGTCCGCACCTGGACTGGATTAATGAGACACAAGTTAAGGCTGAAGAGACAAATTACCGATATCTCCGATCCAGTGCACCCTCTTTTAACTATATTTCAATATTAAAAGTAATAGATATTAGACTTATTGGTGCTGTATTCTTCACTTGTATTTACTGCACTAAATGTTTGGTGTCGTCGTTTTAACGTAATTGTGGCATCAGTTTAATGGACAAAATGTATGCAAATACAAAGAATTACTAACAAGAGCACTGTGAATTTTGATCTCTTTTTTGATATGTGATCTATGTGATGATATATGATTCATGTATCAGCATCATAATTCACTACTTCCACCAGCTTTTCAGTTATACTTTAGTCCAGTTTCAAATCAACATGATCATTGCACAAGATATTCAGTCGGAGACTATGTACTCCCCCTTCCAAAAACAAATATAATGAAACAGTCATCAAAATATAATGCTATTAAAATATGGTCATCAATTCCTCGTGAAATGAAAACTCTTAATCTCTATCAATTTAAAAAAGCATCAAAGAATTACCTACTACAACGGTATAATTAACTCACAATTTTACTCATCCTGATCTTAAGTTACTAAGAAAACTTATTTTGTTCTAATGTATGTTATAACTGATGAAAATGTAATGTTAATTGTCAATTGTTTCACTTATCTGGATTAGGACTCGAAAGCTCAATGCTCCTTCCTTCTCCTCACAGTAACTCTCATAGTTTATTTTTTTTCAATGTATATCAATTTGTATGTTTGTAGGTATGTTTGAGTTGCTGTGGAATAAATTCATAATTCATAATTTGATAGGAAACGTGTTAAAATTCGTTTTACTGCAGAAATTTCATGCTGCAAGCACCACATTTCAATTCATTTTGAACAAAATTCGACAATGATGCCTTGTGATCAACAAGACGGGAAAAGACTGTATGGCCATAATCACCATTTGCCAGAAACTTTAAAAAACAAATTATAACCATAATTCACTGCCCAAACTACCATAGCGTAAAAGCCCAAATTTCGTATCAAAGGTATTGCATACTGCAAGTCTAATGTACAGTAAAATTATTAGGTTAGTTGTATAGTGGTAGTACATGTGTGAGCGATGTGTGTAGCTGTTTATGGACGTTTGAGTAATGGCAAAGCTATAAGACTTGGATTAGGAAATAACACTTTTATTAAGTAACATCACAATATAATAAATGTATAGCAATGCCAAAAGCCCCTGATCTATGAGACGTCCTGTGCATGAGTGACTAGTCTAATCAAAGCCCTTCGGCGAGTTGGTTTCACGGCATCCCTGCCAGCTGCGTGCGCAGTCTGACAAATGGGTCAGTTCATCGTCACGTGACACCGCGCCTTAAATTCCCTTATTTGGGTTTGGCTTCATGAATACTCTTCTTAGCATAATTATCTGACATTTAACATATTTTAACAGATTCTCTTTATTTGTACGAAGCTGTAAAACATCCATACAGCTCAAAAAGGAAGTGCCAAAGAACATGCTCTGGAAATCAGCCAGTCTTTCTACGAATATGAATATCATTACCAATGGCCCTGAACTGGCCCTGTAGAGAGACTACTCAAGTCTATAGGAGCTCAAAGTAGACGAACAGAAGTTTAGTGTGCACAGCTGAAAAGCAGTTCACGTAAGATAAATCAGCTGAAACGTATGTACACCAAGTATAAATCGAGTAAGAGAAAACTCAATTTATCTCGCCTGAAACATAATGTGAATGCATCCAAGCTATAATTAATGGCTACAGATGCTCAGATGCTCGACGTGAGTTCTTATCTTCACGTGAATTTGACTTGTTTTCAGGAATAATCCAACTAAAAACATAATCATAGAAACTTTCAACACTTTATCAACATTAAATTTAGCTCAAATGAATCAAGCAACGCGAATTCGTAACATAATAACGTTAAAAGATATGTCTAGAATGTTTAACAACGCACAGAACAATGTCGAAAAAAGTATGTCGCTAATTTAAAACCAGTTGAAACATAAAATACTTAATTTTGTTACGATGTGGACAAAAGAAAATCATTTTTAATTATTCTAAATCTAAATTTATGTTGTATATTTATCCTAATGTCATCATACTTTTTTAGTTTTGGATAGTGCTGCCACCTTCAGGTGCTCTTGTTGAAATTGTTGAACTTTCTCTTTCCTGTTTAAATTTTCATTGGCTTCTACAGTCTTTATGAATGCATAATCTCTAAACCTGTTTTCACACCTAAATGATTTCACCTGTAGTTCTGGTCACTTGGTTTTCTGATTTTCAATATGACACGACTTCACTGTTTATGTAGGCATTTCAGAATAAAATCTTAAAAATAAATCTCAAGTTTTTTGGTTTCTTCAAACCACGATGAACTGAAGTTTACTTTATGTAAAACGTTTAAAATTTTTGAAAAAGTAGATTTGAGAGCAAAACTTGGGAGATTGAAAGCCCAGGATTAAATTACTTTCGTATTTTCGACGCAAACAATTACTGAATTGAGTTTAATTTGTTGAAATTTTCTAAATGTATGTACTTTTACTTTTATATAGAAAACAACGACAAAGTAATTAAAATATGTGCATAATTATTGATGAATATTACATTTTTACAATAATGATATTTACAATATAGTAAAAAAAGTTTACTGGCCTATTATATAAGACCTATATTTTAGTTGAAAGTAAAGATTTTAGTAAAAAGAAAGAATTACAATATAACAAAATTACGACATGATATCATTAAATATATAAATGTTAAATCAAATACAGAAAGACTGTAGATGTACCTGTTTATACCGTGTTAAGGTCATCCTCGATAATGAGTAAAGGAGTAACATAGCCGATTATCAGCCCTATGTGATTCCTGGCTAGCTAGGCCTTTGGCACAGAAAAATTACTATAATCTATGAACGAAGCCTAATTCAGGTGTTTACATTTTCGTGCCGATACACAGGGCCTATTTCATGGGGGGGGGGAGTGGGGATACTTCCCCGGGGCCTCACCCTCCTGGGGGGCCTCGCGCCAAGGTAACAATTTTTTTGCTTTATGCGAACCTACTGCCTCCTCTCTCCCTCTCTCTTTTGCCGTACGCGCGCCGTTTGCCAGTATTGACAAGTATTAAGGATTGCTCTTGAGGATAAAGCAGTTTTTCTTTCAATTGTTCTTTCCTTTAACAACTGTATAATTCCATATTTTCTCTTCGAAAATGTTTCTCCGGAGTTCTAGCAGTTAAAAAAATTTTCTGGGCGCGAACCATGGTGACAAAAAGGGGGCCTCACACGCCCCACTTCCCCGGGCCTAGCTTTGGCTGAAATAGGCCCTGCTGATACAAACTATACTATAGACTTGAATGACATAGGTAATTGATTATGATGAAACGCTAAGGAGTACATCTTTGCAAACAGAGTAAAAACACTTAAACTCAGGACATGCCATACTGGCGTAATTCTCAACAACGTAAAGGAAATGAGGTAACATTGAAACAGGCAGTAACTACCGTGGATACAGGAAGCCATGCCAACATGGAAACTTACCATGGCGACGGACACTCCACGCACTGCAAATGTAGTGAGATCGTTGAGGGTTATCCGCTGTGCAACTACCGCAATTGTCTTAATGAGACTTCAGAAAAGCATAAGAAAGACTCAACGGATCAACAAAAACATTCAGGCATATTCTTATAAGAGCTAAATGAATAATGTAAAAGTCATTTTTCAAGTTGTTGTTCAGTCGTTTTGATATGCTTGAGTTTAGACACACAGAAACCTATGTATGGGAACTAACCATCTTCTTCTCAGCTTTTCCCTATGCGGGGTCGCCGTTGTGAATAAGTCGTCTCTATGCATTCCTGTTGTTGGCCATTTCTTCATTTATGTTCTTCTCTCTAAGGTCTCCCAAAATTCACTTCTCTGACTTTGACTCATTCATAAAAAGGTTTTGGCTCAGTTTTTACAGGCGGATGCCCTTCCTGACCCTAACCCTCCCTATTTATCCGGGCTTGGGACCGGCACTGAGTTGGGCTAGCTTGCCCCCCCCCAGTGGCTAGGTTCTATGGGAACTAAACATCTATAATAAATATTTGCATTGCACATATCAGAAAAATGCTTATTGAACTATAGAAAAAATGCAGCACTGAACATTGAGTAAAACTAGAATCTAAAACCATTCAGTAAAACCTGTTTCACAGCTTTAATTCAGATATTAAACTTGACCTATGCAGACTTCCACAAGCTTCACAACAACCAACAATAGGGAGAGGACCATTGTGTATGTAGTCACTGGACCGTACAATTATACTGAAGGTAAGTCAGCTAGTAGAATGTTACAAGACTAGCACATAGATGGCAGCACCTAACTGCAATGTACAAATACCATCTTCCACAAATTATGTCATAAATGTTTTAAATTTTCAGAAAATAGCAAAAGCTGAATGCTAATAATTTTTTGACTTAAATCACTGGCAAATAATGATCTTGGATAAGTAAAAATAAGAGCGTCTCCTATATATAATATACTAGCTTATGCTAATATATTATATTAGATATATTCAAACGATTTTATGAAATATATAAGTGAATAGCAAGTTACCATACTGCATAATCGCTACATGTACAGTATACAAAGTACACTGTGAATAAAATTATTTAAAACTCCAGAAGTCGTTGCCTAAATTAAAAAAATACAAGCTGAAATATGACGACTATAAATGATTTATAAAAAAGTTATTAATGCTATTATGGTGTAAGACATGATGTAAAGATGAAAACTAAAACAATTCCTTGCTACAAACATAATCCTGTACTTAGATTACAAAATCATACCGAAAAGAGGTATAAACAAAGTAGTTTACCTTGTAATACGATTGCCATCGACAAAGAACTATTATTGTATTAAAATATGAAAGGGTATGAAATTTCAATATGAAAACAGTATTTACGCACAAATATATTAATTTTAGTTCTGCTGGATATATACATCATAATAGCATTAATAACTTATTAATAAATTATTTATAATCGTCATATTTCAGCTTGTATTTTTTTAATTCACGCAACGACTGCTGGAGTTTTAAATAATTTTATTCACAGTGTACTTTGTATACTGTACATGTAGGGATTTTGCAGTAAGGTAACTTGCTATTCACTTATATATTTCATAAAATCGTTTGAATATATCTAATATATATATATATATATATATATATATATATATATATATATATATATATATATATATATATACGTTGTGTTATATTTTTTCTTTGAAGGTATAAACAGTAGAAATGGTTTACAATTCAGTGACTGCATCTATTTTACTCTGTGTTATGTGGTCTCGGTATGATGTATGTCAGTCAAGGGGCAAATCATCACAAAATTTAAAACAAGCAGTAAACCTGAGCTCAAACAAAAGAGCAATACATGTACCTCATCATAGAATTGCCAGACATTCGGTTGATAAAGGTTAGTAAACTATATATATATATATATAATATATATATATATATATATATATATATATATATATATATAGTATATATATATATGTATATATAGTTTACATTATATAACATTATATATATATATATATATAATTTTGTTACATTTTATTATTACATTATTTTATATATATATATATAATATAACATGTAATAATATCACATGATATACGACAATAAAATATAATAAAATACAAAATAATATGATATGATATGATATGATATGATATGATATGATATGATATGATATGATATGATATGATATGATATGATATGATATGATATGATATGATATGTATGATATGATGTGATATGGCATGGTATGGTATGGTATGGTATGGTATGGTATGGTATGGTATGGTATGGTAAGGCATGGTATGGCATAGTATGGTACGGTACGGTACGGTACAGTACAGTACAGTACAGTACAGTACAGTACAGTACAGTACAGTACAGTACAGTACAGTACAGTACAGTACAGTACAGTACAGTACAGTACAGTACAGTATAGTATAGCATAGCATAGCATAGCATAGCATAGCATAGCATAGCATAGCATAGCATAGTCTAGTACAGCACAGCACAGCACAGCACAGTACTGTATAGTATATATATATATGTATATATAGTTTACATTATATAACATTATATATATATATATATAATTTTGTTACATTTTATTATTACATTATTTTATATATATATATATAATATAACATGTAATAATATCACATGATATACGACAATAAAATATAATAAAATACAAAATAATATGATATGATATGATATGATATGATATGATATGATATGATATGATATGATATGATATGATATGATATGATATGATATGATATGATATGATATGTATGATATGATGTGATATGGCATGGTATGGTATGGTATGGTATGGTATGGTATGGTATGGTATGGTAAGTCATGGTATGGCATGGTATGGTACGGTACGGTACGGTACGGTACGGTACGGTACGGTACAGTACAGTACAGTACAGTACAGTACAGTACAGTACAGTATAGTATAGCATAGCATAGCATAGCATAGCATAGCATAGCATAGCATAGTCTAGTACAGCACAGCACAGCACAGCACAGTACTGTATAGTATATATATATATGTTGTCTGCGGTATATAACATTTCCTATATATTTTATTTAATTAAATCATTTAGCACCAAAATATTTTTCAATAGTCACACCTTTATCATTTTAATTCTTCTACTTTTATTGTAAATACATAAACCGCTTGATATCTTCAAAAACTATTCAAATTCATTTATAGGTTCATATGACTCAATAAGGTTTATATTACTTTACTTGCAGGATTATTTCCACCAGAACCCAGAATTATTGGAGGTGAAAAAGTTGTTGGAAGAGAATTTCCTTACATGGTAAAAATGGTTAATCATTTTTAAGGGAGAAAGATTTCCATCAATGTTTTTTAATAAAATGATGCAAATTTGCAGCAATGATAACACATTGTCTTCCAGTTCCTAATAATAATTGATTTTTATTTTTAAGTACAACTGTTACTAATCTTAATTTTTTTCGGCAAAATATGTTTTCCAAACTTTACTCGTGATTGTAGATAGTACTAACTGATGTACCAAACATTTAGCTTTTTTTCCTGTTTACCATATACGTCTCATGTAAATAACATTGTCCATGTTCTTTAAACAGGTTGCACTTTATAGAGAAGAAAGAGTAGTGGAAGGAGCATCCATATACAAAAAAAGATATGTGTGTGGCGGAATTCTCCTCAACAGCAAATGGGTTTTAACAGCTGCACATTGTGGTTACATGTAAGTGCCACGAAATACTATGGAAATAAATGTTTTTTTGGCTGGCTATCTCTTAAATTGGTTATACTATTTCTACAGCATAAAAATACAGTGTTCTTATTCTGATCACTTTCCATCTTTGTGTCATAATCCTCTATGCAAAATATGTTTTGTATTTCTCTGCATTCTTAATGTTTGCGTAATCATGTCTTTTTTGGCATGGATCCTCATCTTCCAGCTAATTTTACTATCCAGAGTTATAATAATGTATTACATAACTTATACAATTTTAATTATTATCATATAACCGATTTTAAAGCATCTTATTTGTAATGTCAACAATATCATAAAACACGTAAACAGCCGTATGTTCGTTATTACTACTATTAATTTAATCACCAACAACAATTTATCATTATTGGAGTCCTGGGTTGGGTGACCGAGTGGTTTAGATTCCGAACTGCAACCACACAGTCTTGAGTTCGAGACTAGCAGCTGCTGACTATACATAACATGTTATTCGTTATTTGTGTGTTGCGTTTTTACCTGTATTGTTGTGGTGTAAATCGCCAAATAGCAGTAAATGGTAACGTTGTCTTTTAAACGAGCAACTTTAAGCAAATATTGCCTTTGTCTTCGAAAACTTTTGACAGAAACAGCTGCAGTTAGCGCACTGTGAACTCAGTGGCTCAAAAGGTGACTATATGTGGCTGATAACCCATCTGTAACTTCCATGAAAATCTTTTCACCTCTTCTACTGCCTGTGGCTATGTTTATTTACTTGATGCTATATAATCATCGTTACATGGCTAAGAATCTCTGCTGATTCATGAATTATGAATTATGAATTTATTCCACAGCAACTCAGACATACATATAAATTGATATTACATTGAAAAAAATAAACTATGCGAGTTATTGTGAGGAGGAGGAGGAGGGAGCATTGAGTTTTCGAATCCTCCTCCAGATAAGTGAAACAATTGACAATTAACATTACATTTTCATCAGTTATAACGTACATTAGAACAAAATAAGTTTTGTTAGTAACTTAAGATCAGGATGAGTAAAATTGTGAGTTAATTATACCGTTGTAGTAGGTAATTCTTTGATGCTTTTTTAAATTGATAGAGATTAAGAGTTTTCATTTCACGCGGAATTGATGACCATATTTCAATAGCATGATATTTTGATGACTGTTTCATTATATTTGTTTTTGGAAGAGGGTGTACATAGTTTTCGACTGAATATCTTGTGTAATGATCATGTTGATTTGAAACTGGACTAAAGTATGACTGAAAAGCTGGTGGAAGTAGTGATTCAGTCACTGGTGAATTCAGCTTCTCATAAAACCTTAATTAACCTTGATAAAGATTATTTTTAATTTTAAATGCTGGGAATTGGCTTTTTTGGCGTGCCTATGCACAAATAAACGAAAACACTTTTTGACCAGAAGTCTAAGAATGAATGCCTATACAATTATGTATTGACTTGTTAAATCAAATTTGTGTTTATTGCATAGTATACGCACTGGGCGCGACTCTAAAGTATACCTAGGAAGCAACAAATTAGAAGAGCCAAAGGTGGAACGTTGGGTATGGCTTACTTTTACATTGTTAACCTTGAGCATAATAATTCATAATTATATATTTATAATAATTGCTTCATAATTGTATATTTATTAACTATGTTTTTCTCAGTCTGCAGCTTCAAATCTGCTGTTTAGCCTTCTATAACACCGAAATTAATAGATAAAATTATACTGCTTTGGACATGTACATTATTACATTATTATCATTTCTTTAATTAGAACTCTCTGTCATGTTTTTAGGTGTATTATTTCAAGAGACACCCTGGATATAAAAGATCAGCAAATAGGACCATTAGTAAAGAAACTGTTGATATGGGTCTTGCAAGAATGGATCATAGAGTTAGGTTTGATGACGACATTCAACCTGCTAAACTTCCGCGCTGTCGCTATTTTGACTACTTCAATCAGACAGTTATTTTATTAGGATGGGGTAAAAGTAATCCAAGTATGTCTTCAAAAATTCATTCGTTACCTATATGTTTAACATGCATTCAATTTATACCTTTTTAATTGCGAGCACTGAAACTTTCTGCATTGAAACTTATACATGGACTCATAATTATGTTATATTTCCTGCAAAATTTCTTAAATTTATTTGTGGACGTACACGTAGTATAAATCTCAGAATTCCCCACACACAACAAATTAGTTCGTGGAGTGGTTTAGGATCAGTGATTAGTATTAGAGTTAGGGTTATGGCTTTGGTTGAGGGTAGGGTTGGCTTTGGGTTAGGGTTGGGGTTAGAGTTACGGTTAGGATCAGGACTGGGTAAAGGCTAGGGTTGACTTAGGGTTAGAAATGGGGTTAGGGCTAGGGTTAGAGTTAGGGTTATGGTTAGGGTTTTAAATTGTGTGGTCAGTAATAATCTGCTTCCTGGACGTATAACTAACATGTTTACCTACACTGCGTGAGTTGACGACTCGACAGATCGACTCGACTCGCATCGACTTTGCCACACGTAGTCAGGTCAATACTCAGGTGACCCATGTCTCAGCGAGATGATTAGGCACTTGACATGAATGACGCCAAAAAACTGTACCCCCGTACACTGCTTCGTTCTTCGTCAAGTGACGGAATGCGAACATTTGTTATTAATGGCACTGTGAAAGTTATAACTGTATATTTTAGGTGCTGCCATCTATTGATTAGTCACTTTAACATTTTACTAGTTTAAGTCAGCCCTAGTACAATTGCTCGGTCCAGTGAATATGCAATCTCACTGGATCTCCCCTATTTTTACTGTAATGGGATATGTGAAGCCAAGTTTTTGCATAGTTCTCTACCTATATAAACTGGCTGGATTTCACTTCTAGCCACTGTCTCTCTGTCACGCTCTCAGTGACGTGCAGTCGATCTACTTATGTGACTCTGTCACGTTCTCAGTGCAGTGCAGTCTCTCTGTCTCTCTGTCACGCTCTCAGTGACGTGCAGTCGATCTACTTATGTGACTCTGTCACGTTCTCAGTGCAGTGCAGTCCAGTCGTGCTACACACTGTCTAACTCACACTCTCAGTGCAGTGCAGCAGTTGTGATCTTCATTTTACTCATGTGTATTTAGTGTAATAAACGTGTTTCAGTTTTTGCGCAGATATGTAATATAGCGTTCATTCGTTTTCTACAAGTGTTCAACTTCATACATGACTTTCACAGGCACTACCAAACTAGAACATAAAAACGCTTTTAATCCTTCTCCGTTTCACGTGTTATTGAATTGTGTTGCCGTTTGATTGGTCGTTGTCCACTGAGTAGCATGACACTGACCTACGCGATTTTAGACTTTCTACGCGATACTATCAGAAACTAATGTTGCTGATGCTGCCAGCAGATGAAAATCAGAATAATAGACATTTGTACCATTACTCTTCAGCCTGACTGACCGAATCGTGCAGCAAGGCAGTGTTTACGTGATTCTCGCATAGGTGACTCTTTCCGAATCTTTCAGCAAATGACTCCTTCCTGCCAAACCAAAGTTTTCCATTAAGCCACCACATTTAGTCACTCTGCTGAAAATTTCCAGCCCTAATCATGAATTGAAGCTCCAGCTGTTAATACTGCCACAACAACCAGACAACACTGAATAAGGATATAGTATTATATAACCCTTTCTAAAATCCTTATAGATTTTTGTATTATATGATTATGTTTTTGTGTTTGTGTTTTTCTTAAATAGACTTTGATACTAGTAAAATCACTCCTGACTTACAAAAGGCATCGACTCGAGTTGACCGTTCGAGGTATTGTTCAATAGTTAACAGAACTGTCTGGCTATGCACTTACACCCCTGGCATTTCTGGATGCGAAGTAAGTATGGACAACTTTACTGTGACAATAAGCCTTTTCACAGTTTCATCGTGTGCACGCACAGTTGCTGTAGGTCATCGTGTGCACGCACAGTTGCTGTAGGTCAAAGGTTAAGTGTACCACAGCAGGTGTCACGACCATGCCATGCATGACCGCTAGCTAACTGACCGATATACAGGGCCATTCATTACTATAAGATTTTGAACAGTATAGAAGCCATTGAATACTATGCATTATATGCAAGGTCATTCTATCTAGGCTCTTCATGCAGGTACCGAATTTTCTGTTGAATGGATGTCTAGCCAGGCCGTTTTTACCTGGTTGACATAGCTGGTACCTTTCTTCTGTTCGCCATACGTTTGAGACACGTTTTGTCTATGAGTTTTATTTTGGCCTTAATGGCAAAATTCAGTTGATGTCCTGTGAGAGACAATAGTTACGTACACAATGTTGTATTGACAACCTTTACGTAGCACCAGCACGACTCAGGAGTGAGGTAATTGCCTCGTCATACTTCTTCACTTAGAGGAACTCTTGGACAACCCACCCTGTGAGGGGTTCTGAAACTTTCGGGGCATTGGTGGAGTGTTTACATAGTGGTGGAGCCCGCAGCATCCTGGTTACGCTATTCGGCGGTAGAGGAGACGCAGAGATACGACTACGATTCCAGATTAAACTACTTGTGGCGTGTCAGAACTCATGGATAGACTACATCCGCCTTATTCCAGTAGTGGATCGTGGATTTGGGACTGTGAACCGTCCTGGGTGCATCCTGGAAGAGCCGGCCATCGGGAACTACATATAAACATGAGTATACTCCTTGCTGTTCGTTAAATCTGGGCCCAGTAGACATTATTTTCTCCCGTATGTACAATTGTTCTTTGCTTTGGTCTTGTTGAATAATATACTGTATGATTTGCACAACATCCAGGTGTTTAATAGTTCTATTTCTAAGTTTGTCAAAACATTTTACGATTAATAACTCAATGATTATATTTAGTAAAATAATCGAGTCCTATAGGAGAATTGCCCCTACATGAACCCAAACGCTTGGTGATGAAATTAGTAGAAATGATTACCCTGACATGTTAGTAAATTACGAGCTCTGTCTGTTTAGTGTTTCCTGTTTAGTCGTTCACACTCACGGAGAACATGTGACCCGAGCTTTAGATTTGAGACTTTGATGCTAAATTACCCTAGACGAGTTATAATATATTAGTTTTATTCCCACAAACCGTCACAGCAGGCATCTTAACTACAATTGTCAAGTGACATGTGTATAATGCAAAGCCATCTGCAGCGTCAGTTCAGTAACTTCAGTTGTTTTACGTGGATTTAATACTCAACTATGCATTTAGACCATGCGTAGAGTGATTTACTGGTAGGATCTTGCTTGGAAACAAGAAAAAATGAACCAGCTAAGATTCTATCTAGGTGTTAAAACGGTTACTATTGCAATAGAATGGTCTATGAGGCGTTGTCAAGTGCACACAAATGCGTTGTCTGGTACACTCAACCTTTTCACGATCGTCATTAATCGCTGGAACTGTGAAAACTCCAATCGTCTTTTCGTTTTAGGCATTTTTTGTGTATTCAATTATGTATTCAAAAGTGAACGAAGACCAACAGCTTTGTTAATAAACAATAATTATTGTTTGTTCCATGTAGCACCATTCCATTCAAATAAATGTGATCATAAAATTGACACTGTGTGTGTGTGTGTGTGTGTGCGTGTGTGTGTGTGTGCGCGCGTGCGTGCGTGCGTGCGTGCGTGCGTGTGTTTATTGACTGATTAAGAGATTTGATATTTTGGTTCAGTCCATAGCTCACTGCAAAAAAGGAGTTTTGATCATATAACATGATCATTACTGTCCAAAAATAGCTAAAGAATTATTTACAAATTCTTACTACACACTTACGATCACATAACATTATCATTACTGTCCAAAAACAGTTCAAGGGTTATTTACAAATTCACGATAAACACTTTTGATCACATAATATTGGACTGAATTCGACCCAGGGAATCGAACTCCAAGATGGCATTGCGGTCCTGATATTTCGCATCATGAAGTGCCATTTTATAATCGTTGTGTAACCGATACTTAATTACAAATGTTAATGTTAATTAGCTAAATTAATGTCTGTAAACAAGTACCTTATACCTGTTATAGCGTGTCATCTAACTCTCATAAAACAAAATACACAAAAACTACACTGTACGGAGTTTATTAACAGCACTAATAAAAATAAGTAACAAAAATACACGTGCACACAAAACTAACTAACTAACTCAGTAACAGCACTACACCCGAGGAGCACCTGTGTCAGAAATCAAGGCTGTAGTGACCTCTACACGCTTTTATACTGGCATTCCAGGTCAGCTGGCTTCTCACACCACGTGTAGGCCCAAACAAGACGTCTGGACCTACAAGGAAGGGGTGAGTTGCTGTTGACGTGGAAGCAGGGCGTGTAGAGGGCCCTACACCTGACCCGACACAGGTGCCTCCGTAACAATAGGATCATAAAAATAAGGAGATTGTTTGGGGATTGTTTTTCATTATTTTTATATCCACTTTCCACTTTCTATGCCTGAGTTCAATGCACTTGGAAATTTACTTGAGTGCTTTTATATAATTAGCTCCATGAATGACTTTCTGTATAAAAGTGCTGCAATCTCCTAATGCATTGTAAGCTGTATAAGCTCTACGTGATCAAAAATAAAGATTTATACACTTGAATGAGAAATTCCTATGAGTTCAAAAGCAAATTCCCTGACCGTAGATTAAGACGGATAGGACATTTTGTAAGATTACCAAGTGAAACACCAGTAAGCGTCGCCATGAAGCTCTAAGACCTTGCATAAGACCACATAGCAAACCAAAAACAACTTGGATAGCTAAGATAAATAAAGATGTTGAACAACTTCAACCAAATCTAGCTTTAAAAGTGAAAGAACTTATGCTGTCAGCTGCAAATAGAGTGAGTGGAATGCTTTAAAAAATGTTAATGCCTCTTTGCCTACAAAAACGGGAAAGAGGCACTGAAGAAGAAGAGAAATAACTGCTGTACACAGGGAATCTGTCCAGCGCGAGTTGGTCAGTTAGCAGTTTGGTCAAAGGAATACTGTACTTTTCCTGAATTTCAGTTACACAGTTTCACCGTAAACGTCAGTTTAGTCATGTACATGCGGCATGAATTATGCGCCATGTTTAGTCATTTATAAATTATATGTGGCGTGGAACACTAAAAGCGAGTGTATGTAACGCGTGGGTTCGATATTCACATAGCAATTTAGATTGCCACACTCGTCCAACTTGCAGAGGGGTACATATAACTTGTCTCTACATTGTTTCCAGGGAGATTCTGGTGGTCCAGTGGTGCTGCCATATACGGGAGAAGTAATAGGAGTCATATTCAGCTCTACCAACACGTGTTCAGATGCTACGCTTTCTGTAAAAATTGGTCCTTACCTGGATTGGATTGAAGAGACACAAGTTAAGGCTGAAGAGTCTAATTATCAACACATCCAGTCTAACTCTACTTATTTATATAACACAATATGTATAAGTTTCTTTTTCTGGGCTGTATACTTCACTTGTTTTTATGAATTACTTGTCTTTTTGTGCTAAATGTTTAGTTTAGTGATACAACATGATGCAAGCAAACGTGTTATGTTAACTAGAAATGTTAACTAAAGAAATGTTAACTAGACACTGTGCATTTATCTGGTTTCTAATAATATGTTACGTGTTAAGACCGGTCACAATGTTTTAAAAAAGTAAAACAAACCACTAGAAGCATAGAATACGGAAATTTCAGGTGGGTGGGAATGGGTCGTGAATGAGTGAAAGTCATGTTTTGATTATATGAGCAGCTATCAGGATAATTAAGCTAACGTCGCACGTAAAATGGGAGCTTTTAGTTGCACATAAATTCTTCCGAAAGATTGGTATACGAAATTAGCACACAACTCGCGGAAGAAATTATTTGCAGAAGATCTGAAGTTCTAAATGTAGCTAATCTTGGTATATTGGCTGACAATTACAAGCAAAAACACCCAAAACATGTAGTGGTTTTTCTATTCCTGTTATTTCGCACACTTGTTATAGTTTCTCTACTCAGCACTACCGTTGTTACGTATGAGAAGCACATAAACTCTCACACGAAAACTCCAGCCGAGATCCATTTTTATTGGTAATAAACTTTTATAAGAGCTTTATCTTTTGTAGTGAAGGTCACAATGTTACCTGGTTGATTTGAACTTATTATGGTTTTGCTGGCATGTAGTAGGTGTTTGATACCTCAACGTGGCTGTTTTGGTTTAACAATTAGCTGCAATGATTAATCAGATATTTAATTTTTTAATAAACATAACATAACATAAGATAACATGACACAAAAGTACTTAAGCTATAAACTTGTTGATATCGCAGCCAAACGCTAATGCATTGTGATACTAGGCAACGAAATTTCACATTTCTGCTTCTAATTGTAGTTTATGGCTGAATCTTAGACACTTTTTTTCAGCGCCACCCGGTATAAGAAACAGAACAGATTGATCACCATTACCTAAACTGTTGTGCAGATTATGTATTGATGCATTTACTTCCGAGTACTGTTACCTGGCGTCAAAACCAGAGCAATAACCTGTGGGCAGTTTGTAATTTTTGCAACTTGATTTATTTCTGCAGCAAAATAATTATACGATTGGATGAAGAGCACCGGTTTCTGTGTTCTTATCCACGTGATCAACTTTAAATCCACGTGACAGAAATGAAACAATTGTGTCACTCTGCTTTAACTGCCTATAAACAATTTTGTAGCAGGGCTATGGCAATTTTCTTTCTAAAAGAAACTTCAAGTGTAGACAATGTTCTTTACAATAATGGTTTCTTGCTTGTAAGCAGCTTTAGAATTTGGTAGACTGTGTTCCTGAGAAAATTCTAAAGCTGTGTAGAGGATTTTAGGGGCGTAACACTACCATGATGTAGAGACCACAGTGTTTTATACTGAATGACCTTTTTGTTGTTTACCTAGGTTATAATTCGAGCGCTGCCATTATGTATATAGTACTGCCTCCGAAATATCATTATAGGACTTACACGGTACACAAATTTATGGAAAATAATTGTGATTGTTTTTTAATATTTTTAAGAAGCCACTTTCTATGCTTGAGTTCAATACAGTTGGAAATTTGTTTGAGTGCTTTTATATAATTAGCTCCACAGTGTCTTTCTGTTTAAAAGTGAGGCAATCTCATAATTTATTGTAAGCTGTATAAGCTCTACATAATCAAAAATACAGATTTATACACTAGAAAGAAAAGAATTCCTGGGAGTTCAAAAGTAAGTCCCTGGACCAAAAATCACGGTGGCAAGATGGCTTCTAAGATTACCAATTAAAAAATCAGTAAAAATCGCTAGGAAGCCTTAAAACCTTGCAAAACACCACATGGAAAACCAAACACAGCTTGAATAGTTAAAACACATAAGTGCCCCGAAACACCATTCTCAAATATTTCTAAAGTTTTTTTTAAATTGCTTTTTAATTTTAGTTGCTCGACTATTAAAAAATCTTTCCCTGAAGGCCAGACAGGTACAAATGACTTGTAATATTGTAGTTATACTCTTTTTACTCTGCACTACATGGTCATGGTTTAACGAGGGTCAACCGAGAGACAAAGACTCACAAAATTCACGTGCAGAAAAACTGAACTCAAAAAACAGAGTACTGCATCATCGTGAAATTGCCAGCCGTCCAGCTGATAATGGTAGGTAACTTTTTATGCGTAATAAGTTGCCTGCATTTTTAGCATTTCGTACACATTTAGTACTAATTTTAGCTAAATTGTTGCACAATTTTTTTTGATTATTATGCATTTATCATTCTATTTCTTGGACAGTTATTGGATGTAAATATAAATAAATAGCTCGTCATATTCAAAAACAGCAGTCACACAAACTGTTGTACGATTATTTTTTATTACTTGCAGGAACACTGCCAGAGCCCAGAATTATTGGTGGTGAAAAAGTAGGAACTGTTAGAGAATTTCCTTACATGGTGAAAAAGTTGCTTTCCTCTTTCAGCAATAATAATAAGTCTATTTAAGTGTATTAAAATTGTAGAATTAGTGTAAACGAACGACTGTAGATGGCAGCATAGACTAATTCAGTACTTTAATGTAGTATAGGTTTTACACTTCAAATGTAGACACAGGAAAGTTCAAATGTGACTTAGGTAAGTCAAATGTAGATGCATTACTTTGAATAAATCGGTAATTAAGTTATTTAAGTGCAAATTAGAAAAAGATAAACCAAAGATAGTGCATCTATTAGTAGGCCTATAACGTTGTTATTTTAACTTAGGAGCAATTATTAAATTGAAATTAAAGAAGATTAAATTTAACATCCTTAAACTTCAACACCTATCCCACATTTGAGATACCAATGTCACATTTGACTTGACATGTGTCTACATTTGACTTACCAAAAACGCTTAAGATTTGTTGAAAACCATTGTTAACACATTTGAACTACCTAAGTCTACATTTGAGTTACCAAGACACATTTGAATTACCTAAATCTACATTTGAGTTAACCCAGGTCTACATTTGACATGTAAAACCTATATTACGCACAGAAAACAATGGAATGTGATAAAGGACTACGTATGGTAGACCAATTTGAAAAATATTAAATGAGCTACTAGCTGAGCTTAAATTTCTCAGTAGAAATGTTTGATAATCCTTATTACAGCGCTGACAATGTAATTTATTACTTGTTATCAATGATTTTCATGTCACAAACTGAAGATTTTGCAAATAATAGTTTGAGAATTTGGAATTGAAATGATGTTAGAATTGTGTTTGAAAATCACATTTTTGCTTTTGTTAAATTTACAATTTTTATTACTGTTGGGGGGGGGGGGCTACGCTTCCTAATAATATAACCACAACTTGAAATCTTTCAACTCATGACGCATGTTGCAAATGTCAAGCAATCTTCTCCTTAAAACGGTTCCATTAATCCTAGATCTTGCGTGTTTGTATCATAAATAAAATTTTGTGACATGTTTGTGTCATATCATTTAATGTTACACCTCGGGTAGCTAGTCTTTGAGCAACAGTATATGAAATACGTATATCCTCCAAGCGTTTTATGTTTGCTTATTTTAATATCGAAATGAATACGGACTTTTTTATTAGTGATCTTATTTAGTATTTAGAGCAGGGTTACTGTTCTCAAGTATACATCTTATTCTGTTAATTGATTTGCAAACTACTGAAACGAATAGTACTCATTTATTACCGATGACGCGGGTCTGTTCATCAGCCTGCATCCCTAGACCACTAATTTGTCTTATAGATACATTTCATATACTACAAGCAAGTCTCGCCATGCTTGACTTACGCATTTTCTGTTTCTGGCCTCTGACAAAAAACATTTCTTTATGCACTTAACCACTGCAGTATTCGATACTCTAGAGTATCGTGCGAACACAGATCCATTCACCCAGCGAAGAGCACTTGTGAGTCTTATGTACCTAGACAATGATGACTAAAATGTCGCCAAAAGTAGGCTTCTTTGCACTTTGGCTTTTTTTCTGCTTAAAGATTTCTTGGTGCACACCTACTCCACAATACCTACATACGGGTAAAATATACTGGAAAAAAATTAAGAAGTCCCAGCTAGCAAGAGTCGAATCATAATCGTGAAACTGACCAATGCCTGTTGTTCTTGCCGCTTGAGTAAAGGTCAGATTTCGCTACAGTGCTGTCCTTTCCTCCACCTTGGCTATCTATCCTCTGCCTAGCAAGCCCAGCGAGTTGGGTACTTGAAATGGTTGCATCGCATAAATAGTAAAGATTTTATAATCTCGGAATGTAATAGACCACTTAATGAGTGTATAAGATAAGAATAAAGATAAGACAAGATAATAATTTATTTTTCCCCAATTTTAAAAATACAAAACTGCAAAATGCAAGAGTTTATGTTACCAACGAATAACTAAAATTGTGCAGCTACGGCTGAGAACTAATTTAATTAAGTACTGTATATTTGAGAAGAGGCAAACAGGCCTAAATTACCTAGAAATCTTTGTACTACTATTTTTGCGTCAAGCATACAATTTTAAAGACTAAGAAATCGTTTGAACAAATGTAAACCGATCTAATTACACCATTCAGCTTCTGCTACAAAATACGAAAACCCAAAATTTGAACAGCATAATGCTTATGCAGTTTGGCACGGTGCTTAATATACCGGTATGTTTAGTGTTGTTCATTTTCATTAAAACAGGTTGCATTTCTTAGAAAAGAGTTAGTAGAGACAGATACAAGTTTCTACTATCGCATATGGTTGTGTGGAGGAATACTACTCAATGACAAGTGGATTTTGACAGCCGCTCATGGTATTCTACGGTAAGTGAGTCGACCCTTGACTTAATAAGACCTAATTCTTGACCCTAATAAAACCAAGTTGTGGCCTTACTGGTAAGCAAAGGCTACAAAACAACTTCGGGCCTATAGTAACTTGAATTACACAAAGTAGTCCCAAATTATATACTACAACAATGTAGCATATCAGGTAAACTACATTTGTAGTGCAAATATCTTGGTTTAATTCTTTAATAAAACCTAATTTCTTTACCCTAATAAAACCATGTTGTAGCCTTGGCTTATAGTAATTTGAATTACCCAATGTAGTTCCCAATGCAGAGCTGACAACAGTGCAGCATATCATACAGTACAATAATATAAGTACATCAGTGCTAAATTTTATGTACTTCTGCTAATAACAATTGATTCAGATGAAGAACATAAATCATTAAAAGTATTTATAAATGTTTAAAAGCCACATCACGGTATTTCCAGACGCGTAAGAATAAATTCTATTGGTACACAATTGTATGTTGATTTGTAAAATGTGTCTAATCTTCATTACATAGTGTAGGAAAAGGAAGAAATTCTAAAATATACCTAGGAAGCAACAGATTAAATGAGCCAACCCAGGAACGTTGGGTATGTTCTACTTAACTATTATCGACTTTGCACGTTTTAAACATTATAACATTCATTTTACTGTATGGAGCATGTGTCATGACATTATTTCTTTAACTCTCACTCTTTTTAGGTGTACTATTACAAGATACATCCTAAGTATAGGAGAATAGGAAATGCAACCCATCTATATAAGCCTGCTATCGACTTAGCTCTTGTACGAATGGATCGTCGCGTTGAATTTGATGACAATATTCAGCCCGCTAGACTAGCACGCTGTCGCTATCTTGACTATCTAAATCAACCAGTTGATATAGCAGGATTTGGCGCTACCAAACTTAGTATGTCATAGGCATATTATTAACTGATATTAATTCTTCGTTAACGATATTAATTAATGATCCATATCCAGCACCCCCCTCGGCCCGTTCCCGTTCTCTACATCTCAGCCGTATAACTTTTGCAAAAAACGGCCGAAAAATGGCCATTTTTGGAGGTTTTTTGCCCCCCTTCCTCCCGGTGGGCCCGATTCGAAAAATAAACCCCCAATGAGACGACACTAGATCGACACCTTTCGGTTGATGTCTAGATCGCCGCAAATGGTGCCGTCGTCGAAGCTGTAGCCTCGAATCTTATATGTATATAAATATATTAAGCCCATACCAAGAATATTAATATAATAGATGCAGTAGATTTTGACCATCGGAACTTAAATACATTTATTTACATAGATTTTTTCTTGTTGCTTTTGCTTTTACTTTAAATTTACATGGAAGCCATTAACATAATTATTTTACAATTTTTTACCTCCTTTAGGACCACAAGAGTTTGCTGCATTTTCCTTGGTTCCATAAAAAACTGCTCTCACTAAGCAACGATTACATTATGTTTGACAAATTTTATAGATTTCCAATTTTCACACAATAGGCTTTCAAGTAAAATTATATATGAAATCCTTATGCTTGCCTTTCTCCTGGAATAAAGGAGTAAGTACTCTGCGCAAATTGGGCTGCAGCAAGCTGACAATCAATAAATTTGCGTACACGATCACGAAAGTGCAAGCCAGACTAAGCTACTCGATAGGCCAAGCTGGAGCACCTCAAAAGAGCGCGCCCTTCTTAGTTTTAGCCAATCAACTCTCGTATAAATGCTTAAACAAATAGCTTGATTGGATACCAGAGATTCTTCTGAATAGACACCGTGCCTAATTTGTAATCAATTAGTTATGTTTGTGCTCACAGAGTGGCAGAAAAATCACAGGTCCTATAAGATCTATTTTGCGGTCGTGAGGCAATTAAAGGTGACTGGGTCGTACACTGTCTTGAGTGTGATGACCAGGTCATGTGGATCCAAAAGATATAAAACACAGAATAGTGTGCCAGTGATCTGGGATCTGATTCCTTCTCTTTCCTTTTTAACGGTTAAGTCAATTTCACTGCAAAGGAGCAACTTCATTTGTCAGTCTGCTAGATAAACCCACCACCATCCTTGCTCTAGTCCAGGGGTGTGCAAATTGCGGCCCGCGGGCCACTTGCGGCCCACCGAGAGAGTTTGTGCGGCCCGCGAAGAGATTTGTCAACCTAATGAAAATGCGGCCCGGGCGATTAATTGAGTGTATCCAGCTGAAGTCCGTGCCACGTCCCAAAGATAGTGCGGGTAGTTTTTTCTACTAGATCGGATGCCATTAACCCTTACAAGACGGTTGTAGCTTAATAACACTGTACTACACAGACTGTGTGATACACATTATTAATCTGCATTGTAATGAAATTACCACTATCTGTCCTGAAAGTAGAAATATATGGTTTGTATATAAATTTTAATAACTTCTAAAATAGTTTCTTAAGTGTAGTAGTGCAGTAGCAATGATGTACGCAGGTCGGATGCAAAAGAATCATTACTTGGCCTTTCTGTACTTGGCTCCTTGATCAAACTGCCTGTGGCCCACAGGAATTACGGGAAAGTTTCATGTGGCCCGGCTACTCAGATAATTTGCACACCCCTGCTCTAGTCGAAACTCCATTGGCTAATATTGTAATATCAAATACAATTTAATCGATATTGTAAGCGACATAGCCGAAATAGTGAAACTGTTTTACAATACTGATACTTGAATAATCATTCAGTAATTTAGCAAACAATTCACATCGTTTTGTGATTCTATAGTTGTCTACAAGTAAGTCTTATAAATTTGGTTCTTCATTTTAATTGAATGTTATATCTGTCATACATTTTATATTTTTAACTATCTGACATGATTTTGTTGTAATCACTTATGTGTGTGACCCTTTAGACTCAAAATTACAGATACCGATATCATTTTAAATTAGACAAACTCTTTGCAACTTTGTATGTAATGTGTTATTAATATACTTTATATAAATTGCGTCTACTTGATAAAGTGAGATAAAAAATTTGGGATTAATGGAAAATGTTTGTGCTTCTGTTCTGCAGACATTCAGGAAGGACCACTTAGTGAAGACTTGAAAAAATTACGAGCTAGGGTGGTCAAGTCTGGAATACAGTTCAAAAATTATAACAGAACAATCTGGATTATGGCGTACACCCAAGATGGTTCTGCATGCTATGTAAGTGTATGATAGACAGCTTGTGTCGAAAAAAGAATAAAATTTTCAATTCTATATTCGTGCTCAATGGGAGAGGAAAGTGATTACAAGCTAAGGTAAAATTTCTCTCATTATGTCTACGTGAAAATAAAACATTGCTCTGATACAGTGCCGTTGACGCATTTTGTCATTTGTCTGCAAAAAACGAATATTAAAACAATGAATTAAAATCTGATCAAAGTGCCTTGACTAGAGCTAGGATGAAAAATGGTGAGTATTGTATTGTCGGTAGGATCGAGTACAGTAAACCGAAATGCAAATCATTAATGCAAAACCGGACCCATTCACAAGCTGCAGGTCAAAATAACCTCCTGTTTAAAATGTCAGAGGAAAACATACTCTTTCAAAAAAAAATACGTGAAAGAATTATTACCACGCAAAAACGTTCGCTCCACTAGTTCTTCACTGTTACGTACATTTCGCCATTCGCTAGTTAGATGTTTGCATTTCGCAAAGGCGTTGTACAAAGACGGGAACTGTACTTTTCAGTTCAAATGTTTTAGTTTCTAACAAATTTGAAATTGAAATGTACAACGTACTGAATATCTTTCTGATTAGCACTGCACTTCAATTTTCACTTTCACAAGCACATGCAACACGCACGTGGAATGTTTGTGCTGTTGAAAATTATGTTAGTTTGTGATGTCATCAATAGTTGGGCTCCCCAGCCGTTAGTTAAGTATTTAATCTATGGTTTTATTGTCAGAAATGGCTTTACAGAATAAATTGTGTTAAAATGTATACTTTTTATCAGACCTAAAATTGCGTAATAGTTGTAAAATCTTTTAATACGTCTTCTTTTAATAACAGATTGGATATCTATATAGTATATATGTTAAGCGTAACTTGCAGTATCGTTTGATACAGTACCGTTTACTATTTCCTTGTATTTCGGGGTGTAGGTCAGGATAGGAACTATGCGATAATACGTAATGTTTTTTATGTAATACTAACACTAGTCTATTTTCTCATGTTATAATATATACGTATTCGCTATTGCCATTGTAATACATACACTATGCTATCATACATATTTATATGCAGTCATATATACAAGTAAAATAATTATGTAGTTAAACCAGATAAAATGCAATAACGCTAAAAACAAAGTAACAATATAAGTGACATTAAATACTAACATTTCAATATAAAACTAAACACGTATTACAAACAATATCAAACATCAAACAATACGTGCAATTATGTAATACAATCTCAAATGACACGAAGACATAAAAACATAAACACCAACATAGTTTTGAAAGCAATTACCAATACACATAATGACATCACAATCTAAAAAAATCTCACAACATACACAAACATCGCTTTACATTAATAACAATGCAATATACATGTTTACATAACGTTTTGTAAACTAGTTAAACTAGCTTTGATTTAAGAAAAAAGAAAGTTCAAAGTCTGTTACCTAGACGGCATAATGAAGTCTGCTATGCTACTGACTCAGTTTACTTACTTTGTCTGCTGTGCTACTGACTCAGTTTACTTACTTTGTCTGCTATGCTACTGACTCAATTTACTTACTTTGTCTGCTATGCTACTGACTCAATTTACTTACTTTGTCTGCTATGCTACTGACTCAATTTACTTACTTTGTCTGCTATCCTACTGACTCAGTTTACTTACTTTGTCTGCTATGCTACTGACTCAGTTTACTTACTTTGTCTGCTATGCTACTGACGCAGTTTACTTACTTTGTCTGCTATGCTACTGACTCAGTTTACTTACTTTGTCTGCTATGCTACTGACTCAGTTTACTTACTTTGTCTGCTATGCTACTGACTCAGTTTACCTACTTTGTCTGCTATGCTACTGACTCAGTTTACTTACTTTGTCTGCTATGCTACTGACTCAGTTTACTTACTTTGTCTGCTATGCTACTGATTCAGTTTACTTACTTTGTCTGCTATGCTACTGACTCAGTTTATTTACTTTGTCTGCTATGCTACTGACTCAGTTTACTTACTTTGTCTGCTATGCTACTGACTCAGTTTACTTACTTTGTCTGCTATGCTACTGACTCAGTTTACTTACTTTGTCTGCTATGCTACTGACTCAGTTTACTTACTTTGTCTGCTATGCTACTGACTCAGTTTACTTACTTTGTCTGCTATGCTACTGACTCAGTTTACTTACTTTGTCTGCATTGCTACTGACTCAATTTACTTACTTTGTCTGCTATGCTACTGACTCAATTTACTTACTTTGTCTGCTATCCTACTGACTCAGTTTACTTACTTTGTCTGCTATGCTACTGACTCAGTTTACTTACTTTGTCTGCTATGCTACTGACTCAGTTTACTTACTTTGTCTGCTATGCTACTGACTCAGTTTACTTACTTTGTCTGCTATGCTACTGACTCAGTTTACTTACTTTGTCTGCTATGCTACTGACTCAGTTTACTTACTTTGTCTGCTATGCTACTGACTCAGTTTACTTACTTTGTCTGCTATGCTACTGACTCAGTTTACTTACTTTGTCTGCTATGCTACTGACTCAGTTTACTTACTTTGTCTGCTATGCTACTGACTCAGTTTATTTACTTTGTCTGCTATGCTACTGACTCAGTTTACTTACTTTGTCTGCTATGCTACTGACTCAGTTTACTTACTTTGTCTGCTATGCTACTGACTCAGTTTACTTACTTTGTCTGCTATGCTACTGACTCAGTTTACTTACTTTGTCTGCTATGCTACTGACTCAGTTTACTTACTTTGTCTGCTATGCTACTGACTCAGTTTACTTACTTTGTCTGCTATGCTACTGACTCAGTTTACTTACTTTGTCTGCTATGCTACTGACTCAGTTTACTTACTTTGTCTGCTATGCTACTGACTCAGTTTACTTACTTTGTCTGCTATGCTACTGACTCAGTTTACTTACTTTGTCTGCTATGCTACTGACTCAGTTTACTTACTTTGTCTGCTATGCTACTGACTCATTTACTTACTTTGTCTGCTATGCTACTGACTCATTTACTTACTTTGTCTGCTATGTACTGACTCAGTTTACTTACTTTGTCTGCTATGCTACTGACTCAGTTTACTTACTTTGTCTGCTATGCTACTGACTCAGTTTACTTACTTTGTCTGCTATGCTACTGACTCAGTTTACTTACTTTGTCTGCTATGCTACTGATTCAGTTTACTTACTTTGTCTGCTATGCTACTTACTTTGTCTGCTATGCTACTTACTTTGTCTGCGATGCTATTTACTAGCGATGCTAGTCTCCTAGGTTAACCGGTCTGTTATAATTAATGTAACTTTCTTCAATGAAGTTTTAAAGGTAAAAATGTTAGTTACTTTTTTGTTACAATGCGTAGGTCATTTCACAAACTGATTGTAGATTTCTGGCCATATTTATTGTTAGTATGTATCTGTTTTAGATTATAGGTTCTTGGGTTCAGCATTGCCTTTGCTGTAGCATTTAGACTTTTGTAAGTAAAGAATAAAGTGTGATTAAATGGCATAAATAAGAGTTTTATGAATAAGTATTTGTGTGGTTAGCTTTAACAGTGCTTTTACTTGTTTTAGGAATTAAATGCGACGACCCATTTTTTGACAATATTAATAGCGTGTTTATCTCAATTTAATAGCTGCAAGAATGAAGGAGCACGCTACATTGTAGTAATGTAGAGCGCTAATAACACAGCTTACACTGATTAGCCGAGAACTACTAGTATATAGCAAAGTAAAGCTATCAAAGGAATACTTTGAAATGAAGTACTTTGAATTTATGAAAGCTCTTCCTTACAATATGGATGTTAATATTGCTTGCACAGCTTTGCATATTCTCCTACATTACATGCTTCCTGTTGCTTAACTTTTTTTTTAATATTACAGATGTTACAGATTTTTTTTCTTATATATATATATAAGAAAAAAAATCTGTAACATCTGTTATATATATATATAATAATCTTTATTTGCCATTAAAATACATTGATAATCACTGATAAAAACTTTACAGAGATGATCAATCAGTGTTAGTTAATAAAAACTTACACTGCAAAAGGCAAATGCGTCAGTGCAATCTAAACTACTGTGCAGTAATGGAAAGTAACGACGAATAAAATCAAACATATTTACAACTATGCACAAAAAATTAAAAAAAACTATGATTTAATTAATTAATATGGCCGGGAATATACGAATTCTGGATTAGTGTGTATGTTGTCGAACTGGTGTGATGGTATTTCATATCTGGTTAAAATTAGTGATTTTAATTTTGTTTTAAATGCTGATAGGGACTTGATTTGTTTAACCTGTAATGGTAGAGAATTCCAAAGTAGAATTGCTTCTTTGATTACAGAGTTCGTTCCATAGTGGGTATTTGTCCTAATTTGTTTTAGACTGCTTTTTCTGGAATTAACGATATGATTTTGAAAAAAGGTAAATCTGTTATTCTGGAATGGTTTGCTGATGTTGTTAATGTATTTAAATATAAAAAGCAGAGTAAAATATTCTGCTCCTAAATCCACCTGTTTTAACTTTCAGAGAGATTCTGGTGGTCCAGTAGTGTTTCCATATACGGGAGAAGTAATTGCAGTAATAAATGCGGGTGAAGCTAAATGCACGGGTGCAACACTTGCTACAAAAGTTGGTCCTTTTCTTGAGTGGATCGAGGAGACACAGGCTAAGGCTGAAGAGTCAAATTATCAACATGTCCGGTCCAGCGCAGCTTCTTCCTATTACGTTTCAATAATAAAAGTAACAGATAATAGATTTGTGGGTTACTCGTGCTGTTCTTCACTTGTATTAACTGCACTGAATGTTTGGTGATGTGTTTAACGTAATTCTGGCGTAAAAAATGTAGGCTAATACAAATAACTATTAACAACATCATTGTGAATTTTAATCATTTTTATAGATAGGAAATGTGTTAAAATGTGTAACAAAAAAGAAATATAAGTTATTGGTTGTGTAGGCTGCACTTGTAATCTTTTCAGTGCATTATTCGTTATAATTGTGGCAACACTCTGACAGACCAAATGTAAGCAAATTCATATTAATAAGAGATATTTATTGATAGGAAATTTATTAAGTTCGTACATAACTATTTTTAACACAGCGAAATGTAACACTAAACTGTTCTGTTCAATGCACTGAATAAACTTCAGATATCCAAATATACAGCATTTGCTCTTTACTTTGGATAGTTAAATTTTTGTTAAACTTTTAAAGCTACGCGCGATCTGTGAGACTGGGAACGGCGATTTTTTGTCACATTCGCGTAGCCGATAAATAGGGGCGGTACCGTGATAAGAATGGTCATGAATTGCAGTGTTCGTCTGTGATATCAGTGTGACGTAGATCTCATTTTCGTGACATCACCTAAACGTGTTATAAGCAGTCTTCGCATACGCAAATGTACTTGACTGTGGTTAGTTTGTGACGTAAGCAGTAACTGTCCTCGACTGCCTTTCATTAACTTCCCAAGCTAATTATAAAAATATTAGAAACAATTGTTGACCTTTATTTGCAAGAAAAGTATATTTTGGACGGTAAATTGAAATGAGACTGAGTCTAAACAATCGTCCAGTTTTCCTTTAAGCAATTTTCCTTGTTGTATTCGATCTCTTTTTAAGATCTCTTTTGCCTCTTGTGGCGCCATTATCATACACGCCATCAGAAATTACCTTCAGGTGAGCCAGAAACATGGATACATCTAAATTACATCACTAAAAAAATCAGTATAATTTTTTTAAACATTTTTGGATTGTGTTAGTTTGAAGATAATGTTAAGCATTACAATGTTACTATGAGGTATGCTCAGGCTGCATAAGATTATGGATATCTATAAAATAAGACCAAAAATCCATAAAATAAAATTTGAAAAATCCATAAAATAAGAAATGCATAAAATAAAAAAATATTTTTTTTTGTGATTTTTTGTACAAAGTAACAATGTTGTAAGCATTGGCAACACTGAAAACGAACGTTAGAAGGAGAGAAAGAGAAAGAAAACAAACCAACAAAAGCGCATTTCCGGATTTGCTATTTTACATTGTTTTTTTCTCCAGTGTTTTTTTGTTATCAAGATGGCGAAGTTTCAACCAAAGCATGACCTGGAGTTCGGTCTGAAAACAACGGAGAGAGACCCAGCCATTGTCTCGTAAAATTTGATTAAATTTGAAGTGATATGAAACCGATAAAATTAAAACGAAACCGATAAAATTAAAACTAAGTCCTGCGTGTTTAAAAACACGTTTCAAGCACTCCTGTTTTTACTTTTTAATTGATTTCCCCCTGGGCAACTCGTTCCAGATATAGCCTATTATTGATATCCATAAAATAAAATTTCAAAAATTCATAAAATAAGCTATTTTATTTATTTTATACATATCCATAATCTTATGCACCCTGGGTATGTTTCACTGCTACTATTGTAGTCGTACTTCTACCAAATTGTATTACCATTTATCCCATGAATCTAAATCCGACTCGGACCCAGTTACTTCACTGACAGCTTGTGTTTCAGCTTTTTTTCTACATGCCATAACCACTCCGAGCCCTAACAAAGCAGCTAAAGCAACTCCACCTACAAAACCGACAATTGCTATATTGGATAACCTGTCACTGGCTACTGTCGTTATTTCGACTTCGCCAATTGATGTTGTTGTTGTTTTCGTTGTTGAAGTAGTTTCTTCAGTCACAGTTGTTGATGCTGTTGTCGATGTTGTCGATGTTGTTGATATTGTTGTCGTCGTTAAACATTCAAAATGCTCAAATTTGGCTCTCCTAACATTTCGTGGCCACACACAATCAACACGAGTGATATTGTTGTTCGACCAAGGAGGCTGAACAATCCAGATTAAGTTGCAGTCGCATCTCATTTGTTCACCTGAAAATTCAGAAACAATTAAAGGGAAGATCAAGTTTTCTGGAAGGTTAAGCTTATTTCAGTTTTTAATGTTAAGGTAAATGTTAGAAGGATTTTGTAACAAAGGTGTACAAGCACCTCGTGTAATTAGTAAAATCAATTTAAAGTCGCAATAATTTCACACTAAGATGCTCTCATTTCGAACGCTCATTTTCCACCAATGACGACATTCATTGGCTCAAGAAAAGCAACACACTTTCAATTTCTGTTTAAAGTATAACAACTTTTTACAATTGTATCACTAATTGTGTAAGATTGTGTTTACATTTTTGCATGAACGTTAAGCTGCAAAAGTTTGACTTAGTTTAAAGGACAAGAAAAAAGGTACCTGAAGTAGGTTTCAGAAAAATTGTCTTAAAAATTGTATTACTTTATAGCAACTTTATGCGTACTCGCGATAAAAATTTGTTTGTTTGTTTTCGTTTTAAATCTCCCTCATTCTAAATGTTTAACTATGTCCCAAAAAAATTTCCGTGTAAAGTTATGTTACTTGGCATTCACTTGCCTGTTTGAATGACTTATGTGACTAGAAAAGAAAATTAATGATCATTTAAAGCGTTTTCACAAAAAAACATATTTTTAATCTTTTGACAAGATACACTAATTTAAAATTTTGCTTATTCAGTGACGTATGTTCTACGAATGCTCCGATCTGACGTATGTTCACTGACGAATGTGCTACGATTATTTTTTCAATCCGTTATTTAAACTTATTTCAAATGACCTAGAGTCAAAATGGCTGCGTCTAATGGTCATCGTGAGAGCTTAAATTTACAAGTTTTGCAGTTTGTAAGCCTTTTCACGGTTTGGTTGTGCACACGCGCAGTTGCTGTTGGTTAAAGGTTACCACAGTGTACCACAGTTACTAGTGGTTTAACTAAAACTGTCACGTGACATGTGTGTTAAGCAAATCTGTCTGCCGCATCAGTTCAGTAACTTCAGTTGATGTACGTGGGCTGTACTTAGTTATGCATTAGTCTGCGTCGATAATGATTTGCTATCAGGATCTGCCAGAAGAAATGAACTAGGTAATGTTCTAGATATCTGTTAAAACATGTTAAAACTGTTACTATTACAACAGCATGGCCGCGAGGCGTTGTCAAATGTACACAAATGCATTGTCTGGTACACTTAACCTTTGACCTTTTCACAATCATCACCAATCATTGGGACCATGAAAACAGTCATTCTGCAATGTAGTACATTTTCTTTAGCAGCACAAAATACAAAATGTGCAATTTCTGAAATAGTTGCTTAGACCAACGATACCCAGTGTTGCAAGACCAGGAATTATCTTACATAATTCTCAAGGCAATTATCTTACATAATTTGTACTTTTTAATATTCCTAACTATTAGGAGCATATAAAAACTTTATGACACCCTAGGCTGATAATTCTGTGCTGCCCATCCCTATTGTGAATTTATGATTGTCTATGTAATTTGCAGATTAAACAATTACTTGTGGTGTATTAGAAACACTAGTTTCTACGTGGTCATTATTAATTACTTGCACTTGCATAGCGTTTATTTTTAAGCAGGATGCGCAGCTGGTTGTTGTGTAATACCTTGCACCTGTTCGTTATGTGGTACTTATATAAAGGGTGCCCTCAGCAACTGCCTGTGGTGTGTTATAATATGCGTACTTTACATGAATATGAAAGTATACACAATCTCTGAGGCGAATAAGAATTTTTCTAAAATGTGACACCCTCAAACTTCGGCGCCCTAGCCTATTGCCTAATTAGCCTATTGGTTGATACGGCCCTGCTAACTTTGATGTCATCACACGAAAGATAACAGGGCCCCTGATGGGCTGGCAGAAATACCCAATAAGAAATTGTACGTTTACACTGCGTATCCTCATAATACAGTTATATGGACAAATTGGAACAAACTGTGTTTTGCATTATGAGGTCAACGTGTTTTACCATGTTAAAGGTAACTTTTATTGGGGTCTATTCCTCTGTGTATTGTATTTTTAGTGATCTGTCTTGTGTACTTATGTTTTGTGTTTGAGCACGTGTGTATATTATATTATTATTATTAGGTATAGCTGAGTGTCTTTTAATTTCCTATATAATTCTGTGAACATTTAAATGTGTGTGTGTGTGTGTGTGTGTGTGTGTGTGTGTGTGTGTGTGTGTGTGTGTGTGTGTGTGTGTGTGTGTGTGTGTGTGTGTGTGTGTGTGTGTGTGTGTGTGTGTGTACACATGCACATGCGCCCAGACACAAAACATGAATACTCAAGACAGATCATTAGAAAATACAATACATATGTACACTAAAAGTACAAATTATGTAAGAAAATTGTAAATTTAAATGTACAATTGCCCGTTAAATTAATTTTCATATAATGCTTTTCAATGTATGAAATAAATTTAAAATAAACAATAATTTTCATTATTATTTTTGCACAACTTACCATCTATCATAACAATGACATTTTCAGGTGCTAAACTGCTGTGAAGTTTCAAAGGCTTCAGTCCCTCAATACTGTTGTTAAGAAAGAACAATCTGCTAAAGTGCGGATACTCAGACAAATCAAACTCCATGGTTCCTGTCAGGTTTTTATTATCATGGAAATAAATATATTCGATTTTTGCTTTCTTAAAAGCCTCTGGATGTATCTTATAAAGCTTCGTTGACACAAAAGATATTTTACTCAGGTGACCGTGTACCGAATATTGTCCTAGACGAGCCAAGTTGCCAGATTTTATGAACAAGTCGCCTTCTGGATTTTCTTTCCCCTTGAAAAAATTCTCGGGCAATACATTCCCGTAGTAATGGTTTATGCTAATATCATATTCCCCACCATCTAGGTTTCCCAAAAGAGTATTTAATTTTTCTAGTTGATCTGGCGTCAATTTTTTGCAATCTACAAAGCAGATGTTATCATCAGGATCTCTCCAGAAGGAACAACCTACAAAGTTCTGTGTGCAATGAGGATCGGTCAGGCAAAGAGTTACAAGAACTAAGACAAACAGCACAGAAACTGTGTACATTCTCCTGTTTGAGCAAAATTCTAAACTTCACTTAAAATAATCCCAGCGACTACATCGTGTATAAACTTAGGCTAGGATACAGTCATTGCCATTACTGTTACTGCTATTATCACTAGTTTTCTTCCGTATAGGCCTACAAAAAAGTCTTTAGATCAACAATATATTCTATACACTAGTGATAACATTATGACGTATGACGTTACTCAAACAAGCAGATCCAAACTCATTCGAATGTTTATGGCAACACTAGGCCCTATAAAGTAAGGAGTCACAATGTTGGACAGAACATGATAGCTAATTATTATTATTGTTTATATTATTTTTATTATTATTACTACTACTACTACGACGACGACGACTTTGACCACTACCACTACCACTACCACCACCACTACTACTACTACTGTTATTATTATTATTGTTATTATTATTATTATTATTATTATTATTATTATTATTATTATTATTATTATTATTATTATTATTATTATTATTATTATTATTATTATTATTATTATTATTTCATGGCCCTGAAGTATTCAGCCAAGTCACACATGAATGTGTTCAGCGACGTTGCATCAAGTAAAGACTGGTGTTTGTTCCATAACCCTGGAGCTCTCTGCGGTGAAGCAACGGTTTTCATGTTCTTAAACTACTGTATTGCACTTTAAGCCTGTATGTAGGTCCCATAGTTCTGCCTTCTTTCCAGATTCATATATGCAGTATCCATGCATGATCTTGCAAATTTCAGTCATGTCCCTTCTAAACCACCAGTAAACTAAGCTAGACAATTTAAGTGTTCCAATTAGGTGGTACGAGGAGTCTATCCTCGTACACGTATTCCTAACTTTACGGTACATCATTTTAGTTACTCTGTGCTGTACACCATTTTAGTTGCTCTGTGCTGTACATCATTTTAGTTACTCTGTGCTGTGATTGCTCTGTGCTGTACATCATTTTAGTTACTCTGTGCTGTACATCATTTTAGTTACTCTGTGCTGTACATCATTTTAGTTACTCTGTGCTGTACATCATTTTAGTTACTCTGTGCTGTACATCATTTTAGTTACTCTGTGCTGTACATCATTTTAGTTACTCTGTGCTGTACATCATTTTAGTTGCTCTGTGCTGTGATTGCTCTGTGCTGTACATCATTTTAGTTGCTCTGTGCTGTGATTGCTCTGTGCTGTACATCATTTTAGTTGCTCTGTGCTGTGATTGCTCTGTGCTGTACATCATTTTAGTTGCTCTGTGCTGTACATCATTTTAGTTGCTCTGTGCTGTACATCATTTTAGTTACTCTGTGCTGTACATCATTTTAGTTACTCTGTGCTGTACATCATTTTAGTTACTCTGTGCTGTACATCATTTTAGTTGCTCTGTGCTGTACATCATTTTAGTTACTCTGTGCTGTGATTGCTCTGTGCTGTACATCATTTTGGTTACTCTGTACTGAACATCATTTTAGTTGCTCTGTGCTGTACATCATTTTAGTTACTCTGTACTGTACATCATTTTAGTTGCTCTGTGCTGTACATCATTTTAGTTACTCTGTACTGTACATCATTTTAGATACTCTGTGCTGTACATTTTCCAATAAGCTAAAGTCTTTCTTATAGAAAGGTGACCGTATTACATTTCCATGCTCCAACACAGGTCAGTGTACACCAGAAAAAACATATCGTTATCCGCATGATCGAAAGTGCATTTCATCATCCCCACTACTTTATTTCCTTTGTTACCAACAGTTTCCGCATGATCTTCAAATTTGTTATTGTTAACAATATTGAGTATTTATCAAAAAAGCGTACCTACGTAATTATTTAGGTCTAAAAATGAGACCTACTAATATAAGCTAGGATGCTCTCATTGCTGCACTGCACTGCCTGACCTTTATCTTCTATGCGCAATATCAGTTTTGATCACAATTTTATAAGGAAATTATGAAAAATAGCGTTTGAGTAGTACCCAGTGATATTACAAATGTTTACGTGTGTTCTGTAAACAAGAAAGATTTGAAAAATGTATAAGATAAGACGAGACGATGCGACACGAGACGAGATAGGGTAAGATAAGATGCACTTTATTCCAGGTAAAAACCCACAATATCAACACACATAAAATCAAAAAACACACATATATTACAACCACAGTAATATATACAATAATATATTACAGCCACAGATAAAAAAATTGGCAAAATACGTGTCTAAAGATATAAATAAAGATGTATACGTCTTCTGTACACAACTGATGTATTGCGAAGTACAAAATGTAACCAATTTTGACAAATTTTAGATAAAAACATAAAATCAGTGTTAAAAATTTCTACAACTAACGCAACGAACAGCTAAAATATCCACTGTTCCAGACACACTGCATCTGCATATTGAAAAAACAACCTTTAAAACAAATTTTTGTTTATTCTTACGGGTAAAAAATTATGATAAATACTATTCATAGGCTACAACGACGTAAGCCTGAAAATTACGTGATAATTACAATAACCAAATTCTGAAAAAATATGGCTTTTGCCAGATGCTAAAAAAGTTTCAAATTAAAACTAAATTTCACAAATAACTGAACTTCTTCTAGTTATTAGATGACGTCATATCTATTCTGTGCTAGATAGCGTCATCTCTCGAAAATATTTCAAACTCGTACTAGTTCTGACATCTAACATGTGCACTGTGGCCGGTTCGAATTACAGTAAACACAACGAATTTGTGCTCTTGTTAACTGTGTTAAGAAACGATGTCTCACTTCATGGTGAGCGACCATGAACTCCCCATCTCTTTCCATCTGGGAGCCTGAATTTTTAATTTATTACACACATCTCAATCAAAATGTTAGGCATGCTAAACAAAAATAAATAAAGCGTCTTGCAAGATTTGGAAAATGAAACTACTTTTATTTTTGGTCCGTTAAAGTTTCGTCTTATATTCTCCATGCAGTCTTATTGTGTTCAGGTGGCTCTGTGTTTTGATGTTTATCAATGTTCATTTGAATGGTTTACTGGGGCATGTCAGTGAAATGTTCGGCACAATGAATGCCAAGCAGGTTCTAAACCTAGGGGGAGCAATCGCATAAAAGAGCTGACGTGACCCATACCAAACATTTTTAATGTACCGATTAGGTATTTTGTGCTTAAAATCAAAACAAGAAGAAGATACAGTTTTAAAGGCAGTTTACATCGAACATAAGACAGCAATGGTGGAGACTATTATTGTAATTTTCATGTCTATCTAAGTTTGTGTGTGATTTGTTTGTATTGGTTTTTTCTTTTTATGATGTTGTATGTTGTATATATGTAAATTGTAATATGAACTTCTGTTTGAAATAAAGAATTAAATCAATTCTCTCTCTCTCTCTTTCTCTCTCTCTCTCTCTCTCTCTCTCTCTCTCTTTCTCTCTCTTTCTCTCTCTCTCTTTCTCTCTCTCTCTCTCTCTCTCTCTCTCTCTCTCTCTCTCTCTCTCTCTCTCTCTCTCTCTCTCTCTCTCTCTCTCTCTCTCTCTTTCTCTCTCTCTCTTTCTCTCAATTATTCTTTTTGTGGTAAATTTATTGTTCTTGTTTATAAGCTTTTCACAGTTCCAGCGATTGATGATGGTCATGAAGAGGTCAAAGGTTAAGTGTACAGAAACAACGCATTTGTGTACACTT
Source organism: Tubiluchus corallicola (assembly GCA_030141605.1). Lineage (NCBI taxonomy): Eukaryota > Metazoa > Priapulida > Priapulimorpha > Priapulimorphida > Tubiluchidae > Tubiluchus > Tubiluchus corallicola. Next base: position 61,166 of record JAQGDQ010000855.1, read on the forward strand.
GACCACGCCTATTGTAATATTAACAGCTTTAACTTGTTTTAACAGTTAGTCAGAACCCTGCCTAGTTCATTTTTTCTTATTCCCAAGCAAGATCATGATAGTATGATAGTAAGTCCAGGCAAAATAACTGAAGTTACTAAATTGATGCGCCAGACGGCTTTGTTTTATCCACATGTCATATGACTGTTGTAGTTAAGCGTGTTGCTGTGGTACACCAAACGTTTGACCTACACCAACTGCGTTTGCGCGCAATTTTTAGCAATTTTTATTGCTATAAACCAAAATGTTCTCAAATGCCTGTTCGACGCTTCAGAACAAACAATGCAGATTGAAACAATGCAATTGCATTTAATTACCATCCTAGTTTTTTCAAAGTATTTCTAATTCTGATCAAGGTGATCGAATGGACTGAATATTATTCATGAACAAAGAATATTAGTGGGAATACGTGGAAATAAAGAAGCTGCAAATACCTGTGTAAATTACAATATGCTTACGCCCAATTTAACCCTCAATTTATGCTTTAAAACCTCCATAAACCGATTCTTGTAAAGATTCAGAAGAAAGTTTTATCTGGTAACGTTTTTTCTGTGGGAAACAACAAATGTATTTCTGTTATAGTTGTAATTATATATAGATCTAGACAGATCTAATTCCGGTTAATATACATTTCTGGTTCTACTTGTAATTATATATAGATCTAGACAGATCTAATTGCGTTTAATATGTTCTGGTAACGTTTTTTCTGTGGGAAACAACAAATGTATTTCTGTTATAATTGTAATTATATATATAGATCTAGACAGATCTAATTCCGGTTAATATGTATTTCTGGTTCTACTTGTAATTATGTATAGATCTAGACGATCTAATTCCGTTTAATATGTACTGGTAACGTTTTTTCTGTGGGAAACAACAAATGTATTTCTGTTATAGTTGTAATTATATATAGATCTAGACAGATCTAATTCCGTTTAATATGTTCTGGTAACGTTTTTTCTGTGGGAAACAACAAATGTATTTCTGTTATAGTTGTAATTATATATAGATCTAGACAGATCTAATTCCGTTTAATATGTTCTGGTAACGTTTTTTCTGTGGGAAACAACAAATGTAATTCTGTTATAGTTGTAATTATATATAGATCTAGACAGATCTAATTCCGTTTAATATGTTCGGTAACGTTTTTTCTGTGGGAAACAACAAATGTATTTCTGTTATAGTTGTAATTATATATAGATCATGACAGATCTAATTCCGTTTAATATGTTCGGTAACGTTTTTTCTGTGGGAAACAACAAATGTATTTCTGTTATAGTTGTAATTATATACAGATCTAGACAGATCTAATTCCGTTTAATATGTTCTAGTAACGTTTTTTCTGTGGGAAACAACAAATGTATTTCTGTTATAGTTGTAATTATATATATATCTAGACAGATCTAATTCCGTTTAATATGTTCTGGTAACGTTTTTTCTGTGGGAAACAACAAATGTATTTCTGTTATAGTTGTAATTATATATAGATCTAGACAGATCTAATTCCGTTTAATATGTTCTGGTAACGTTTTTTCTGTGGGAAACAACAAATGTATTTTTGTTATAGTTGTAATTATATATAGATCTAGACAGATCTAATTCCGTTTAATATGTTCTGGTAACGTTTTTTCTGTGGGAAACAACAAATGTATTTCTGTTATAGTTGTAATTATATAGATCTAGACAGATCTAATTCCGTTTAATATGTTCTGGTAACGTTTTCTGTGGGAAACAACATGTAATTCTGTTATAGTTGTAATTATATATAGATCTAGACAGATCTAATTCCGTTTAATATGTTCGGTAACGTTTTCTGTGGGAAACAACAAATGTATTTCTGTTATAGTTGTAATTATATATAGATCTGACAGATCTAATTCCGTTTAATATGTTCGGTAACGTTTTTTCTGTGGGAAACAACAAATGTATTTCTGTTATAGTTGTAATTATATATAGATCTAGACAGATCTAATTCCGTTTAATATGTTCTAGTAACGTTTTTTCTGTGGGAAACAACAAATGTATTTCTGTTATAGTTGTAATTATATATATATCTAGACAGATCTAATTCCGTTTAATATGTTCTGGTAACGTTTTTTCTGTGGGAAACAACAAATGTATTTCTGTTATAGTTGTAATTATATATAGATCTAGACAGATCTAATTCCGTTTAATATGTTCTGGTAACGTTTTTTCTGTGGGAAACAACAAATGTATTTCTGTTATAGTTGTAATTATATATAGATCTAGACAGATCTAATTCCGTTTAATATGTTCGGTAACGTTTTTTCTGTGGGAAACAACAAATGTATTTCTGTTATAGTTGTAATTATATATAGATCTAGACAGATCTAATTCCGTTTAATATGTTCTAGTAACGTTTTTTCTGTGGGAAACAACAAATGTATTTCTGTTATAGTTGTAATTATATATAGATCTAGACAGATCTAATTCCGTTTAATATGTTCTGGTAACGTTTTTTCTGTGGGAAACAACAAATGTATTTCTGTTATAGTTGTAATTATATATAGATCTAGACAGATCTAATTCCGTTTAATATGTATCTCTGGATCTACTTGTAATTATGTATAGATCTAAACATATCTAATTCTGTGATTTAGTTGCGTGGCTGCACAGATGGAAAAATATATTGGTGCAAGAAAGAAGAAAAGAAAGAGAAAAAGCAGCATTTTTTGCTAATAAAAACAAATCTACAATAATCTATTTTGCACCAGCTAATAAATAATGTAAAGAAAAAATAAGTTAGACAGGTAAACAGAATGAGTCGGATCAAGTTAGAGAGTAATAGTCAGAAGTTCTTTGATAGCAATAATTCCAAACACAAACAGAAAAACAAATTGTAATTGAATTGAATTTGCATGGCAGCATCGTATGCAGATGCAGGAAGTTTGTTGGCGGGATTGCTAGGGTCACAGAATTCAGATAACGTCATTTCGTGTTCATCGTGAGGGTACGGCGGTACATGGCAATCAAATATAGAAGCCACCCACCAATCAGCCTTCAGCCACCTCATACTGCAGTTGCAATAAAGGGGGCTTCCTGAAAAACAAAAACGAGAAGTTTCAAAGTGTTGTTGATAAAAGATTGAACCTCAATGTGTTTTTAATACAAACCGTTTTTCTTTTTCTATTAAGATTTCAGGAAAGTTAAAGCAAAACCGGATTCAATGTTAAACTGTAGGTCAAAGCCTATACCTATAGTATAAAATATTGAAAGGAAACATACTATTTTTTTGAAAAATGACTTATGGTAAAACAATTATTACTACACAAACAATATTTCACGTTCATGCCACTATTTTTTCGCTGTCACTTTACATGCGTTGGTTAAAGGGGCTGCATTTCGGAAATGCATTGTACAAAAATGTCCCTCTCAGTTCAGTTGAGTTAGTTTGTGACGAACTGTACGCGTTCGACAGCTTTTGCGTGAGTACGTATTTGTGGCAAATTTGAAAGTTAAATTTTTATCTTAAAACTTAATTTTAAATCGCTGAATAGCTTATAGTAGCATCGTACTTCAATTTTCGTATTCGCAAACAATAGCAAAGCACTCATGGAATATTTTGATGCTAAAAATTGTTAGTTTGTGATGTCATCACTAGTTGGGCTCACCTGCTGTTAGTTAAGGTTTTATTCTATTATTTTATTATCAGAAAGGCTTTTGCAGTATTATTGACATTAAAATGTACAGTACGTGAACATATGATAGTATACGCAAAATCATCCTGTTAAAGACGTACCGCAGAATGCACAATTTACTTAATTGCTTTCATCTGCTTATAGCAATGTGAAAATTGAACACCACATTGTCTTTAATTCTGCCATGATTAGCAAAAGCCAAGCATAGAGTAGCGAAGTTTCTTTCTTTTTTCATTTCAACTCTCTACAATGTCTGTGTACATTATAAAAGCATTTGGGTTCATGGAAATGGTGAAAATTTTGATCCATATAAAACAAAAGAGGGTCTTGTAAAAATTTACTGGGAAAGGGGCACATGTGCCTTAGATGTAGCAGTAAGAACGATCTTGTCCAAGTGAAAAAAATCTAGTAAAAAAAATTTCAATATTCTAGCAAATCATTAATACAGACTAAAGTGGGCACTTGTGGAACACCTCATTTAGGAAATTCCACCTCACTAAAAACGTCCATTGAAAGTGGTGCGTATTTGCTATTATTCGGACAACAATAAACTAGTTATTGTCGAAGTTTATAAACGCAAACTCACCTGTTAGTAGCAAATTTCACCACACTAAAAACGTCCATTGAAAGTGGGGCGTATTTGGTGTTATTCGGACAACAATAAACTAGTTATTGTCGAAGATTATAAACGCAAACTCACCTGTTAGTAGCAAATTTCACCTCAGTAAAAACATCCATTGAAAGTGGTGCGTATTTGGTATTATTCGGACAACGATAAACTAGTTATTGTCGAAGATTATAAACGCAAACTCACCTGTTAGTAGCAAATTTCACCTCAGTATAAACATCCATTGAAAGTGGTGCGTATTTGGTGTTATTCGGACAACGATAAACTAGTTATTGTCGAAGATTATAAACGCAAACTCACCTGTTAGTAGCAAATTTCGCCTCAGTATAAACATCCATTGAAAGTGGTGCGTATTTGCTATTATTCGGACAACGATAAACTAGTTATTGTCGAAGTTTATAAACGCAAACTCACCTGTTAGTAGCAAATTTCACCTCAGTAAAAACATCCATTGAAAGTGGGGCGTATTTGCTATTATTCGGACAACGATAAACTAGTTATTGTCGAAGATTATAAACGCAAACTCACCTGTTAGTAGCAAATTTCACCTCAGTAAAAACATCCATTGAAAGTGGGGCGTATTTGGTGTTATTCGGACAACGATAAACTAGTTATTGTCGAAGATTATAAACGCAAACTCACCTGTTAGTAGCAAATTTCGCCTCAGTATAAACATCCATTGAAAGTGGGGCGTATTTGGTGTTATTCGGACAACGATAAACTAGTTATTGTCGAAGATTGTAAACGCAAACTCACCTGTTAGTAGCAAATTTCGCCTCAGTAAAAACATCCATTGAAAGTGGTGCGTATTTGGTGTTATTCGGACAACGATAAACTAGTTATTGTCGAAAATTATAAACATAAACTCACCTGTTAGTAGCAAATTTCACCTCAGTAAAAACATCCATTGATAGTGGTGCGTGTTTGCTTTGCTTCGGATAACGATTGTCGAAAATTATAAACATACAACTCACCTGTTAGCTCTATTAACATATCCGATGGATGTCTTTCGCGATGAAGTTTTGGCTTCCTCATGTACTTGATGTTAGTCCTGGTAAAGATGATGGTCCCGATGACGAAATTTATCGAAAGATCCAAGTCGGCATTCACAAGTTGCAAACAGTTACTGATGATTATTTGCCTCACGAAATTCATTTGATCAAACGCCTTTGGATGAATTCTCTTTAAATTGTTATTATAAGAAATTGTGATGCTATGCCAGACCGAAGCATATATTGCATTTTCTCCAAGCTCTTCTAAGTCAGACTTCGTGATGGTTAAGTCATTTATGTCTTTTCTTCTGAGAAACAAATCGGGCAATTGTGCTTCCTTGTAGTGAGAAATTATTAGCTTTCGAAGATAGCATGGAAAAGTTTTCCAGATTTGTTTCAGTTTTGCAGAAAACAGTTGCTGTCCCACATCGCCACATACAACATTGCATAGGCCAATCGGCGCCACCTGGTGCGAATACCAGTACGTGCATTCTTTGAAGCGCACATCACAGGCATAAATTTTTGCTGGTGTTGTGACCGGCTGCGCTGTAGTAGTAGTTGTTATGTTCTCCATACAATGCGAGACGCTTTTTGCTGAAAAAGGCACTTCGGGACATTTCCTTAAGCAAGGTTTGCATTTAACTCTAGCCTCCTTCCAATATTTCGATTGTGCCCATTTCAGAGGACAACCACATGAAATTTCATTACCTGTAACAAAATATGACATTAAACAAAATGTGGTATGTTGACAGACATGAATTGTATAAGTTTGATTGTATAAGTTAGACCACAAAGTAGCAATATGGGACTTTTTACAATATTTCAGGCAACAAACAATGTAAGGTATATATATATATGAAGAATTTGTTAAGAACTCCAAAACGTTGTCTTCAGAAACAGCCAGAACTGCTGCAAAGCAAAATATAAATTATTTAACTAATACAGACTTTATTATTTAACTATTTAGCTAATTACTTAACTAACACAGTTTTAACACAGTCAAAAATATCTGTAGTTGCAAATAGAACACACCTACTCACCCCCAACTTAAGACTATTTAATATTTGCTATTTGCAACTTAATTTCTGCTACTCTTTTTCACACAACATTTCCAGAAAATATTTGGAGAAATTTGGAAACATTTGGAAAAATCGGATCAATTTTAGTTGTCGGAATGTTCTAAACGTTAGCTTTCTAAACGTGTCTGAAAATTTCTAAGCGTTACTTATGGCATAGTATTAAAAAATATTTCTTATAGCAAGATATTTATGCAAATTTAATCGTCATTTGCAATGTGAACTTCAAGCGTCTGCTGTGTTGACCTTCAATCAGAATATACAAAATACCCAGGAGTGGATTAACTCTTTCATAATGCACAGTATCATTTGTGTGCAATCGGCTAATACAGCAAATTTCAACTATCCAGACACAACACTTTCATATACTTTAACCTCATGTCTACTCTACATTTAAGGAGAAATTCCTTTCAAAAAATGAATCAACATTAATTTGTCCTTACAGGCTATCAATAAATTAGTGTGTACGATCACGCAACTGTACACCAGTCTAAGTTACTCAATTTATCAAATTAGATCACTCATAAATGTTTGGATAGCCGATACTCTTCTGAATAAAGCAGTACCTAATTTGCAATCATTTAGTTATGTCTGTACTCACACAGAAGCAGAAAAGTCATAGATTCTTAGAAGACCTACTTAGAATGGTGCGGACCTGAAGGAGTTAAGGGCCTCACGGGCAAAGGTTATCAACAAACGAAGGACCTGAACGTATTGGCTACACATCAAATTGTACTATAGGTTTTACATGTCAAATGTAGACGTGCGTTAACTCAAATGTAGATTTAGGTAACTCAAATGTAGACTTAGGTGGTTCAAATGTGTTAACAATGGATGTTAAATTTAATCTTCTTTAATTTCAATTTAATAATTGCTCCTAATTTAAAATAACAACCTCATAGGCCTACTAATAGTTCACTAATATTCTGTAAACTTTACATGCCATTGGAACTGTTAGAGAAAACAATGCATTCTTAAAATAAACAATGTTTCTTGAGAGAAACCAATTCATTAATACAGTGCTAATGCATTACTTAAAAAACTAATTAGTGATTCACTGTTCATTGGGAAGTGGGAACCGATTTATTCTTTTCTGCCGACATTATACAACCTAACCTAAACAAGACCAACAACTGGTTAAAAACTATACGAAATCATACGAAATGATTGTTTTTTAAGTTGCTCTCTATTTAATCCGTTGGTCTATTTTACATGATGACTGATGATGAATGAGGGGAATGTTTAAAACTTCTGTAATAAGACGTCTGCTTGCCCACACTGGCCCCACAGTGTCATTTGTGTTCCTATCTGAGCTGAGAATTGCTTGTTTGAAAAGTAGGTCTCTCACTTTTGAAATGCTTTATTGTGACAGTGTCAAGCATTTAGCATCTAGCACTCAACAGAAAACATATTATATATTTTTCAGAAGAGGTCTTGACAAGCCACTAGGCAGTTTCCATTTTTTTGTCAGTTTTCTGTTGTGTTTTCAGGGCAGATTTTAGAATTCTACTTGTCCAATATCTATAAGGATGATGATGATAATTCCTTACCTTTCAATTCCAGTGAAATCTGCTCAGAAGGTCTCTGTGGATGCAGCTGGGGCATCCTCATCCTCTTTATCCCTGTTCGTTCTATATCAATCAGACTTATTTCCAAATTATTGCTCAGATCCAGAGCAAGCGTTTTTAGTTTTGGGCAATCGTATATCACAATTTCGTCTACGGTATCTATTCGCTCGAAAGCATTTGAGGAGATTGCAGTTAATTTTCTGTGGCGCTTCAACATCAAGGCATAATTAACAGTTCCATATATAGATGCTTCATGAATCATTTCAATTTCAGAGTCCACTATTTCAAGTTCGTCTATAACCTTTCCTTTTAGAAAATATTGTGGTAATTCTTTTTCCTGATAGTTAGCAATAAAAAAATATCGAGTCCAAGTGGGAAGTGATTGTAAGATTAATGTCAAGTCAGATTGAAAGAGTTTCTCAAAGTAACCGCATACTACAAAGCATCCTTTGCGATCATAAGAAGATTCCACAATAATACACTTTGAAATAGCAAATCCACACACGTCATCTGTACAATTGAGAAAATCTCCAATTTTTATTTCTTTCTCTGTGTGCTTGAAGGGTGGTATATTGCAATCAATTATCGAGTATTTCCAATTCTTCCTTTTTGTCCACTCCATCTTGCAATCGCAGTACAGTAGATTTTCTAAAATTAGATTTAAAGGGAGTTAGAAGAACAATTTGCTTGCTAGTAGATTATCAGTAAATTCGATTACAAAAAATGTCACTTGTATCGTGGAAACTTTGATTTAGGTAGTTGCTTGATCGTATTATTTACCTTCACTTCACTGCCCCTAGAACGATGATAGCGGTTTCGTTTTTTGAGGTTCATCTAGCAGTGTCCAAACAAACTACACCTGTAATATAGAGTGTCGCCATATGTTTCGCTTACTGAAACACGTAGAGTTGGAAAGCTAAGTAAAACACGTGACAAAATGCAGCAAACATATGTATGCTTTTTGTTTGTTTTTCTTTCTTAAACCAAGATTTCTCAATACAAGCCTGGTTTGCTCACTTATCTGATTTCTCTCCAGCACAGACAGCATTTGTCTTGGCTCATACAGGTGATGGCGACAGTTGCTATTTCTAATTAATAAATCAATACAATAAGGCAGTAACAAAGCACGAAACGAGATTGTTTTGATTGTGGAATGGTTTGATTGTGGAATGGTTTGATTGTGGATTGTTTTGATTGTGGAATGGTTTGATTGTGGAATGGTTTGATTGTGGATTGTTTTGATTGTGGAATGGTTTGATTGTGGAATGGTTTGATTGTGGTATGGTTTGATTGTGGAATGGTTTGATTGTGGAATGGTTTGATTGTGGAATGGTTTGATTGTGGATTGTTTTGATTGTGGAATGGTTTGATTGTGAAATGGTTTGATTGTGGATTGTTTTGATTGTGGATTGTTTTGATTGTGGAATGGTTTGATTGTGGAATGGTTTGAAGGGGATGCTCGTTGTGAGAGCAAACATTAAACAGCAAAACGGTGTACCAGATCCCACAGAAAATGATTTAGATACGTTATTAGATATATCCCTTTGTACGCGTGGGCCTTGTTGCCTGACCCATCTCTGTTCCACGAAATAGATAAACAGTAACATACAGCACACGATAGGAAAGCCAAAAGAGTTTATTTACCTGTTAGCGATATTATTACATCATTTGGCAATCTTTGATTATGCAAGACTGGCATGTCCATTTGCACTAATCCTGTTTCAGACACAACCACACTTGCAATCCTCTGATTGTAACTTAGGTCTAAGTTGGCAGTTTTAAGGCTTTCCGCACCAATAATTTGAATACTTCTAACATCAACCATTCTACGAAATGCTTTTGGATCAATGTACGTTAAGAGGGGATTATTAACTATCCATACAGATCTCAAAACGTTGGCATGCATAAATGACGCAATCAGATTTACAAACTTTGATTTACTTATCTGCAGCACTCCAAATGTCTTCTTCTTGAGGAATTTGCGGGGGAAGGAGCTGTCTTTGTAGTTTCTAATCTCCAGGAACTCCACATAATCAGGTAGAGTGTTTTGCAGGAACCACATGTTAGAATAACGGAGGCCATATATTTTGCCACATATTAGTCTGCAAGGTGTTTTGCTCACGACTTTACACAGATTCCATTTAATTCTTCTACCGCACTGATTTGAATACGGTGGAGACGGTGTGGTGGTTGGTAAGGGCGGGTGTACAGTACTTGCACCACATGCATTATCAAAATCTGCAAGATACCATTCTCTAGCTGGAACTCCACATTCGATATAAGAATCTTGCCACCTCTCCGCTTTTGTCCATCTCATCGAACAATTACACACAAGTGGATTATCTAGAAAAGGAAAACAGTTTTGGTGTCATATTTCTTTTGTATTTGTGTCATGAGGATTTTGTTGTATGCAGTATAATAATCAAATTTCAAGAAAAACAGTTGTGTTCTGCTTCAATCTTGCATAAAAACCAACTTCATCTGTGCACTTCAATCTACATTAACAGTAGAGCTTCATCTGTGAACGTCAATCTACATTAATAATACAGCTTCATCTGTGAACGTCAATCTACATTCACAGTAAAGCTTTATTAATTCACTTCAATCTACATTAACAGTAAAGCTTTATTAATTCACTTAAATCTACATAAATAGTACAGCTTCATCTATGCACTTCAATCTACATTAACAGTTCAGCATCATCTGTGAACGTCAATCTACATTAATAATACAGCTTCATCTGTGAACGTCAATCTACATTCACAGTAAAGCTTTATTAATTCACTTAAATCTACATGAATAGTACAGCTTCATCTATGCACTTCAATGTACATTAACAGTTCAGCTTCATCTGTGCACTTCAATCTACATTAACAGTAGAGCTTCATCTGTGAACTTCAATCTACATTAACAGTAAAGCTTTATTAATGCACTGCAATCTACATGAACAGTACAGCTTCATTTATGCACTTCAATATACGCTAACAGTTCAGCTTCATCTGTGCACTTCGATCTACATTCACAGTACAGTTTCGTCCATGCACATCGATCTACTTTAACAGTACAGCCTCATCTATGCACTTCAACCTGCATTAACAGAACAGCTTCATCTGTGCACTTCAATCTGCATTAACAGTACAGCTTCATCTGTGCACTTCACTCTACATTATTAGTACAGCTTCATCTGTGCACTTCAATCTACATTAATGGTGCAGCTTCATCGGTGCACTTCAATCTACATTAACAGTACAGCTTCATCTATGCACTTCAATCTACATTAACAGTTCAGCTTTATCTGAGCACTTCAATCTTCATTAACAGTTCAGCTTCATCTATGCACTTCAATCTACATTAACAGTGCAGCTTCATCTGTGCACTTCACTCTACATTAACAGTACAGTTTCATGTATGCACTGCAACCTACATTAGCAGTACAGCTTCATCTGTGCACTTCAATCTACATTAACATTACAATTGTTAACGCCAAACAATGACACGATGCAATTTTCATTGTACAAGATTATCACTTCGTGGTGTGACAGAAGCATTTACAAATGTACATTAACAGCTTCCAGTCTACAAGGGTGCAATAGCTGAATAGTATACAGGTAAATAGGGCCTAATGGCTAGTATAAGTGAAAAGGAGAAAGGATAGTGAGCAGACCGCGGCCAAGCATGCACACGCACGCACGCACGCACGCACACACACACACACCGGCGTGCGAAGAACAAAATTTTATCAAATTATTCAGAATAATTCGCAATAACAGGACAAAGAGCAAACGATGTTAGTTACTGCTTTTAAAGAGGTTATTTTATTCAACCAGAAAAACTTTTTGGTGATAATTTTTGATGTGCAGTAAAGTCGACTATGCAATTGACCATACTTTCGCACGGTCGTGTGCTTTTATCCGGAAATCATGCATTTCGAAAAAACAACTTACCCGCAATATAGAAGGATATATTCTCTGCTGGAAGATTTGGTGGAAAGATCGGCCTTGTTAAATAATCTGTAGCTGTTGATACTATCGCAAACATTGAGATCTTTGGGTTTGATGAAAAGTCTAAGCTTGTTACGTCCAGTTTTAACGAATTCTGGATTCTCAACACGGTTAGGTTGTCTAATCTTGAAAAGGCTTGGGGATGTATCGTTTTTAGTTCATAATTGTCTTCCAATATTATATTGTCAACGTCTCCATAGAAAGCATCACTGTCAATAGTTTCGAGTTTCTTAGAGTCTCTAATCTGCAAAACATTCACTTGTTTTTCGTCTAGAAAGTAATCAGGTAAAGTCGGATCATCGTACTTAAAAATTGTGATTTCTGATAAATTATTTTTCATTGCACCAACTACTTCACCAAGTGCTATTTTATCAAGTGGCTCTTTTATACCACACAAAACTTCGCAGAAGTATATGCCGGATTTGTAGCCCTCAACAATTACAACAAAAGTACAGTTTTGTCTCCACCAATCACCTCCACATCCATACACGGTCATATGTACTCCATGTATCTGCTGAATTGATTTAAATGTAATAACAATGAAATATCCAAATATCAATGCAGTAAACAAAAAGTTATTATTGAACATGGTTGACTATAACAAACTTTTGGAACTTTTTTCAATTGTTCAAAGAAACGACTTTCTAAACCGCTTTGGAACTTTTGCGCAATTTCAGTAATAGTAATTGTCTTAGAACAATGCAAAAAAATTTCTCCTGTTGTTTTTGCAAAGAATTTACAATTATGGAATTAAAAATTTATTTTCAATGCGGCAACCCTTTGTTCCATTATTTCAATATTTCGTTGGTAGTAAATAATTCTGTATTGGTTGGGTTCCTGTTTGCAAGCCTGCCACAAAAATCAAACTGGAACTATTAATTAAAAACTGGGTGGCAAATCAGTATGCCAAATTTTAATGCAGTTAGAGAACATATCCAAAACTTTGCTAATTTCAAGTTTTTACAATGACCTTATCTTTGTTATGGATAGATAATGTTTTAAATGCATTTACAGAATGAATTAAACATTGAAACATTGATTCACTGAGAATGAATTGAAACACTGTACCTAAACAAATCATAGAGGCATAAATTATATATTATTATTAAATTATAATTATAGAGACATAAAGAAAGCGTTTACATCCAGAAGTGCTATAGTTTTTTTAGGAACACCATAACTTTTTCTTAAGCTTTACAAAGAACTTGTTCATTTATTTGCAAAACACTTTTATTTTTTAGTTGTCATGTAAAATAGTAATTCATAAATAAATCACAAATCACACAGCAGAATTAAGAAAGTTATTCTATTGAAGCAGCTTTAAAGCACTTTTACATTAGTAAGATAAGGATATGCCAACTTCCAAGAAACCCCACGCCTAATGCAGTATAGACAAATAAAAAAACCTTAAAAACTTAGGGTTGTTTGAAGTCAGATATCCGTCCATGAAATATTAAATAAAGACAAATAAACACATTAAAGTGGGGAAAGGAAGTAAAAAAATCCACGTTACTTAATAGATTTTAAACCTGTCACAGTGTAAGATGCTCACCTGTGACAGATGGAGAGTGTAGGACTGTTGCCAAGCCAACGTTTCTACATCTCTCATACCTATGCTTAGTAATGTGGAACAAGTCACCAATTACACACTTCTAATAGTATTACTAAAGTAAGTTATCATCTAGATCGGTATTAAAAAGATCATGTGGAGAGTGCCCCAAGAACAAACAATGTGCACTGGGCTGAGTAGACAACATCGTTTACTTATCATTTTCTATCCCTTTTTTATAAACATTTGTGCATACTTTTTTTAGTGGACAGCTTCAGTTTCAGCTTTACAAAGTGTATAGCATTTGTAAGAGCTGACTAGCAAGGCATTTTTACATTTCATTAGTAGTATGTTTCTAGAAAATATCCTTATTATTGCTTGTTTTGTGTTTTGCATTGCGTGTGTATTTTAGCATTTGTGACTCTACTTACTTTACTTGCTTACTTGCTTACCTGTCAAGCTCCTCCGCTTAGTGTCCAGATACAATGTGGGCATCCCGCAAACCTCCAGCACGTCGTATTCCTAGTCGGTCACCCATCCAAGTACTAACCCGCCTCTACGTTGCTTAACTTCGGTGATCAGACGACAACCGGTGTTTTCAACGTAATTTGAACAACCGGTATCTTCAACGCTGCAGTCGCGTATAATCAGATGCTCGTGATATACAAGAATAGCAAACTTGCTTGATAGGAACATGTAGTAAAGCGTATAAATTCTCCTCAAATACCAATAAAATTCACACTAACTTTCGTTTATTAATAATCAGTATACAAATCAGTAACAACAGCATACAAACATGCTTAATATTAGCCAATATAGATTCGATTTTTTTTACTTTTTCAAGAACGGTAGTGAACGACTTAAAAAAAGACAAAAATTCGAATTTCCTTGATAACCACTCTAGCTTGTCGCCTAGAATTCACAAATGTACGGAAATTTTGCTGTATCACATGAGAAGTCATTCCACGTGTTCCCATTTGCCCGCAGGATGGCGCAGCTTTCGCCATCGCCATAATTATCTGGTTGGCCATCTGCTACATCCCAAGAAGTAAAAAGAGCAGGTCGGCCTGTTGCAAACCACCTCCAGTCACCCTCCTCGTGTATGTCGGTTAAACCAATCCAAAAATGCTCGCCAGCTTTATTAAAAACAAAATATAATTAATATTAAATTTGGTTATTTACCATTATATTTTCATATAATATAACAGTTATTTAACTTTTATTCATTCCACAGCAATTATAACGTACTTTACCACTCCCATGAAACACTAAAATAACAAATATTATCAGTGACTTTTTTCGAAATTTTGATCAAACAGCATGCGGAAAAAACGTTCTAGCCGTACCTGGTGGGACTCTCGAAAGGAGATATATAGCTCTTTAGAAAGAGAAAGAACAGGGCTACACGATGATGTAGGCTATTTTTTAGGACATGTCCACTGAGAGGTGTATCGACGAGTTAATTAAATGTTCTATTTTTAGCAATTTTCGCTTAGAAAACTGCTGACGCAAAGCCATTGTTCTGACGTCATCCATTGTACTCTGTCTATAATCTTATAACTTTAATTCAGTCAAAGCTGCTGCTTCTGGCTTTGCGTTAGGCAAGCAAACAAACATTAGGTAGGATGTTCGCGTATTTTTGATTATGAGTGGATTTATACGCAAAAATTTTTGCGGGGCCTTTGCTAGTTAGAAATTATAAGAGTTAAAATTCTCATTTTACTGTCCTTTCCCATCAAAATAACCGATTACAGTCCTACATTCTGCAAATTATACAGCAAATACTGATTCATTTAGAAAAAAATCGTTTAGAAAATTGTAGGTATCTCAGTCGGTGGGAAAAAAACAAATTTTTACTGTTATTATTTGCGCCATCTATTGTGTGTTTCGGGAGTTAATCTTTAGATTAACTAAGAAACACACAGATTTAGCTTTTTTCCAAATCCTAACGTCAATTACAGATTAAGTATATCTAAAACAAATTAGGACAAATACCCGCTGTGGAAGCAACTCTATAATCAAGCAAGCAATTCTACTTTGGAATTCTTTACCTTTATAACTTAAACAAATCAGGTCCCTATGAGCATTTAAAACAAAATTAAAATCACTAATATTAACCAGATATGAAATACCATCACATCTGTACGACAGCATACACACTAATTCAGAATTTATATATACACGGCCATATTAATTAAATCGTAATTTTTAATATTTTTTGAATAATTGTAATTACGTCATATTTTCATTCGTCAATACTTTCCATTACTGCACAGTAGTTTAGATTGCACTGACGCATTTGCCTTTAGCAGTGCCTATATATAGATAGATAGATATAGATATAGATATAATAATCTAATATATATAAAGAACAGTCTTATATACATTATGTATCATATATATAAGACTGTTCTTTATTTTCCCCATTTTACGAAAGTTGATTTTGACGGTGTCGAACTTACGACGCTTAGTTTCTGCAATGTTCGCCAAAAACTGATTTTCTTCTGCTGTCTCTATGGCAACCAAATCTCCTCCAATCACCTTGCAATTCATAAAGGCTTTCCAAGCAGTGTCCTTCACTGTGCTAAACCTATAGCAATTGCCTGCATAGTGTTCCTCCCCATCTTTACAATCTTTAGGACCAGACGGGCCGCCAGGAGGAGCTGGCTGTAATGATGCACATGAAAAAATAAAAGATAAGTCTATTATTAAATAATAATAAAAATAATAATAATAATAATAATAATAATAATAATAATAATAATAATAATAATCTTTATTTAAAGTCGGCTTTTGGGTCAACAATTAACATTAGCTCAAAGAGCTATTATCGACGACTGTAAATAACAACCTACAACTGCATAACAGAGACTATTATTACCCCACTTTTACCCTAAATACCACGCGTCAGGCAGGTACCATTTTTGCAGTCTTTGGTATGACCTGGCCGCTGGTTCGGACTCACGACCTCCTAGACGGAAAGCAGACGCATTACCACTAGACTAAACCGTCTGGTCAATATTACCTTTTTCACCAATAAGTGTTATAATTATAATTGTATAATTTTCTTTGCTCGTTTTCCATAGCTTCTCTGTGGCTGAAGCTTTATGTTATTAGTACTAATATGAATATGATTAGGCCTACATTAGAAGAGTAAAATAATTGGTATAGTGGTTGCGTTAAAGTTTATTTATTCTTCTGGTTAAAGCTGCTTGCTGATTATTGTTGTTTATTGCGTGGCGTGTGAGGAGCCACGATGGGCATGGCAAACTATCAAGACTTTATTTAATAAACTACACATTTATTAAATATCAAACACAACACGATAAATATAGGAGGATAGTAATGCCAGCCCTCCGTCTTCAAGTCAGTTCCTCATCTCCCTCGAGGTGGGGGCCTCAAACACTTTGTCTAACCACTTAATGCGCCATGAGCTTCTGCGCATAAGGATTACATCATCACTCTTTACTTCCGAGTCAGCCGGTCGAACATCAGCTGGTCACGTGATGCCACACCTAACTAGGCTTCTAGCCACGACGATAGTTTAATCTTGCATCGTCAAGCATGTAATCTTGAATTATTAATTTAATAATTTAATCACCAATTTAATCAAAATCACTTTTTAACACAGCTTTCCTTTACTAGAAGTAAGCTATGACAAGTGGTTATAGGCTATGCCAATACTCTGATACAGCGAAGTGTAGAGTAGATACAGGCTCTTCAAAAGTAAAATTTAGAAAATTCAAATTGTAAACTTATTAACCAGATTTAAAGCAAAACCGGATCCAATGTTGACTGTAGATCAAAAGGACCTATTCTTTAAAATAACGAAAGGAAACCTACAATTTTTTTCAAAAGTGACTTATGTGACTTATGCTAAAGAATTATTACCACGCAAGCCACAATTTCACGTTCGTGCCACTAGTTCTTCACTGTTACATGCATTTCACCATTCGCTAGTTAGGCAGGCACTAGCGCCTTCATTTCGGAAACGCATTGCGTAAAAACAGGAGCTGTACCTCTGAGTTCACATATGTTAGTTTGTGACGAATTGCACACGTTCGACAGCTCATGCGTGAGCACAGCGGTAATTTCGAATTTGAATTTTTATCTTATAACATGCCTAGTTTTAGTACAATACACTGAATATCTTACAGTAGCACTGTACTTCAAATTTTGCTTTCACAAACACGTGCAACACGCTCGTAGCTCAAATTACATAAAGCTTTAAAAATCGTTTTGAAATTTTGTACCACTTACGTACTGCCTTTTTGCATACAGCACTTGCGTGGGAAGTAACGTTGTACAAAAATATATAAATTTAAGCTCCCATGATGACTGCTAGATGCAGCCATTTTGACGATAAGTCATTTGAAACAAGTTTAGATAACATTGTGTAAAGTTTGAAAAATATTGTTGCGGAGCCCTCCCCTGGGGGCTGCCAGGGGGTCGAGGGCCGCGAAGACGGCTGAGCAGTCAGCTTTCGTTGGCGCGCTTTGCATTCCACTAGGACGGAGTGCAGAGAAAGAAATACAAAAGATAAATAATCAGGTTCAAACTACGCCGTACCTACCCCAAACGACAATCCTGTTAAGCACTGAAAAGAGCAGCACACATGGTGGACGTGAGCACGACAGAGACGTAGTAACCTACGTGCTCACCGCTTTTATAGCAAGTGACTTTGCGCATGCGCAAAGTTAACCTTGACTAAGCGTGGCCGCAACAATATAATCAGTGCATTCGTTGTACACACGCCACTAACTAAGTAAAATTTTAAATTACTGTATCTTATCAATAAGATTAAAATACGTTTTTAGTTAGTGAGTGGTGCACCCTGGAGGTGAGTCAACAACATTTTACCAACTGGCACAAACATTTTAAATTATTATTTCTAGTTTCAACCAGGTAAGTGAAATGCCAAGTAATGTAACTGTATTGGAACCTTTAACGGAACCTTTACGTTGTGCGTATATGACGTCATGTAATGACGCCGTCGGAACAATATTGCGGGAGATTTAAAATGAAAACAAACAAAAATTTCCTTTAACGCGAGTACGATATACGCATAAATCGCTATAAAGTAATAAAATTTCTTAATGCTATTTTTCTGAAACCTACTTCAGGTACCCCTTTTTACTTCAGGTACCCCTTTCTACTTCAGGTACCCCTTTCTACTTCAGGTACTCCTTTTCCACTTCAGGTACCTCTTTCTACTTCAGGTACCCCTTTTCTACATCAGGTACCCCTTTCTACTTCAGGTACCCCTTTTCTACTTCAGGTATCCCTTTTCTTGTACTTTAAAGGGTCTGTGTTTGTTTTCATAATAAACTCTTAATTATTAACAATCTTTGCTTAACTAATAATTACCATAGCAGCTTTCATACCTCACTACAAGAAGGATTTGACCCACATTTCTGTCCACACGTGGTTTTGATTATTATGAAAATAACGCAGACACTAAAGTTCAAGAGGTGATGTCTCTGAAACATCTTAGTTGCCAAAACACCTGTCAAAAACAAAGAGCGTATATTAATAAAACTAGTTTGACTTGAATTATTATTAGTAGGGGTGAGCATTGTCTACTCTACCAGAAAGCAAATTCGAATCGAATCGAATTTGCGACATTTTAAATTAGTTTTACTTAATAATACACGTGAAAATAAATAATGCAATAATTTCGACTCAAGCTGAGAAAAAAGGTAAAAATCATAAAAAGAGCCATGATTACAGCGTTAAGAACTTTCTAACATTTTTTACACTTCATGAATTTTACAACAAACCGATTTAATGTCTCAAAAATTAGCTAGGGCATAGTACTATAATGTTGGCGAATACAGTTTACTTTACTAGCAGATAGGGGGCATCATCCACACTGTATCTCGACACTAGGCGGAGGAGCTGCACAAGCAGCCAACGGCTAGAGGGCGGAGGAGGTCAAGTGATCCAACTGCCATTTGTAGAGGAATAAACCTTCCAAATCAGGAGTGGTGCCCCGAAGGCGGACCAGTGCAGCATGCTCACTGACTCCAGCAGCTCCTGCAGCCAACCTGGTGCCAAACGTATCGCTCAGCTTTCCTTAGGACTACACCAGGGAGGAAGAGAGGGGTTTCTGTTGTCTGGGCAACTCAGGATCTCCATACACCTTGCCCAGGCGTGCCCCCTGGAGATGTTCAAGGATCGGACTGCTCAGCCACAGTCGACGGTGCAGCTCCATCAATGTGATCAATAACTGACTCTCTTGGCGCACATTCCATTGTCTTCCGAGACAGAAGGATGCCAACAACAACAAGGGGGCATCATACGAAAAGCACATGGTTTTCGTCTTGACTACCAAGTCCACACTCACACGACCCTTCTCTCTCGTGGAACTACATAAAATATATGAACTACATAAACTACAACTACATAAACTACAACTACATAAAATATATGAACTACATAAACTACAACTACATAAAATATATGAACTACATAAACTACAACTACATAAAATATATGAACTACATAATCTACAACTACATAAAATATATGAACTACATAAACTACAACTACATAAAATATATGAACTACATAATCTACAACTACATAAAATATATGAACTATATAAACTACAACTACAACTACATAAAATATATGAACTACATAAACTACAACTACATAAAATATATGAACTACATAAACTACAACTACATAAAATATATGAACTACATAAACTACAACTACAGAAAATATATGAACTACATAAACTACAACTACATAAAATATATGAACTACATAAACTACAACTACATAAAATATATGAACTACATAAACTACAACTGCATAAAATATATGAACTACATAAACTACAACTACATAAAATATATGAACTACATAAACTACAACTACATAAAATATATGAACTACGTAAACTACAACTACATAAAATATATGAACTACATAAACTACAACTACATAAAATATATGAACTACATAAACTACAACTACATAAAGTATATGAACAAAAATCATATTTACGTTTTAGGATACAAGCGACCTGCAAACTCACTATAAGTTCAATGAATGTTGTTTGTCAAGCAAAAGTGACAAGGTGAATACAGTACGATATTTTGTGTGAGAAGTTGAACGCTGTAGCAATGAAGCCTGCATGTTTGGCGCCAGTTTCAAATAATATTATAGTCAGAGTCGTACTGACCAATAGGCCAACTAGGGCGCCAAGGTTTGAGAGGTTTTAGAAAATTTTGTGTGAGATGGTTTGTGCCACACAGTTTGCTGCATACAGATATACATACATACATACATACATACATACATACATACATACATACATACATACATACATACATACATACATACATACATACATACATACATACATACATACGTACGTACATACATACATACATACATGCACACATACACATATACACACATGCACACATACACATATACATATATATGTATGCATGTATGTGCAAATAAAGATTATATAAACATCACTATATATCACATATATCATATATATATACATGTGATATATAGTGATATACATTTTATATGTGATATATATAATCTTTATTTGCCATTAAAATACATTGATAATCACCGAATATATATATATATAAGACGATTGCGACCAGATAAAGCAATAACCGTTACAGTACCAGCCAGCAATACTTAGGATCTAGACTACTATTGTGTTTCTTTTATTAGTTAACACGCTTTGAGACAATTAATTGTAATTAATTAATCACCTACGGGAGCTTAGGTTAGATCGATAGGGCAATGATATCTTCCCGCACGACCTTGAACCGCGAAATATGCGTTGTGTAATAAATCTTTATCTCACAAGTTGACAAGCTGGCTTCCGCAATAAGCCGTCTCAATATGGATACTCTATATATTGGTTCGTGAAGCGGACAGTGTCTTTAAGAGAATTCAACAATCCAACAACAAGGACGGAACCCTTTCACTTTCTACTCGAATCTGTGTCGAACGATAGTATAATGTTGTTAATTCTTACGGAATTCTGATAATTGCTTTTTAATGTATCTTTAGTTCACAAGCAACGATGTAAAAGTATAAATCTGTAGGCCAATATGTTAATTTCATTACTGCCATTAATAATAAAAAAAATAAAAGAAATAATAATTTATTGTTGGATAATCGCAGATGCGCTTTAACTTTTACCACGTGGCTTACATCTGGTATGTAATCACGTCACAACCAAAGAACGTGGCCCTTCATAAGCATTCCATATTACGGAGCCAACATGGCGGTAGTCTGAAGACGAAAAATCGAAGAATAAATGTCTCATTTTTGTAAATTCTTAGTATTGCTTTAAGTGCTGGTTTGCAGTTTATGTATTGTTGTGTATATGGATAACCTTAGAACAAGGCAACTGCGGTTTTTGTTGGCTTTTCTTTTTCTTACCATGACAATAGTAATTATTTCATTGCTGTATTACTATTACGTTGTTTATTTCCCTTTTCCCATTTGTTCTTGATAAATTGCTTCTTTGTACAACGAAGATAAATAAGTATTTTTAAAAACTCGTGATTTAGATATAACACCTTTGCAAATGCAAATCAATTGCAAGTCACATAAAACTTCGAGAGGTGGCCCCTATATGCTGTGGCTTGGTCTCCCTAAAACGCATAATTTAATGTTGTTGTTTATGTTATAATAAGCTGACAAACATACACAGTATTGGTAATACCTTTCTTATTTACTGTCATCTGCTAAATCTGTTATAAAATTGTAGTTTATTTTAATTGAAATTGAAATTTGAGACTATTGCTAAGTGAGTTCTTGCTGAAGAATTTAAAAGTTACAGTGGGTTTGTTATTTGTTACCCAGGTAAAGTTGGTAAATTTGCATTAACTGTACTTTTTTATGCTACACATCGATGAAACAGACGTATGTATGAAGATGCTTCATTTCTTTGTTGGTTCTGAAAGTTTTTTGTATAGCATGTATGTCTTGAGATCTAGCTAATGACATCCTTGTATTTGAACAGACCCGCTGTGTTAAGTGGATCTGAGTAAAATTATTGGTTTTGAGTCGAAAAACATAATTTGATAAAAAGTCAGGGAAAATGATGAAAATAGGGCAAAAAAGTCACAGAATTGGAAAGGGTTGCAAAAGTAATCTGCATTAAACCGAAATTTTTCAACAATTCGTGTTCAAATAAAATTTAACTATGACAGGCTCCCAGTTTCGATTTCTGTTCCAAAAATAATGATTGGCCAATACATTATATACAGTAGGCGCCACTTAATAGACTCACTTTGGGACCGAAGTGTTTTGACCCAATTAACCGATTGAACCTATTAACCGATGGGTGTAGTATTACTGCTATAGAAGTATGAATCATCAGCTTACTAGGCACTGTAAAGGTTTTTAATGAATTTTAGAAACATACTAATCCCTAAATTCCTTTATGCAGTTAAAAATTAGCAAAAATATTTTAAAATATTAATTTATATTAGCAATTATATTAAGTGAATTAGCAATAAGTTAAAGAGTATACTTTTCTAAATCACAGATTTTTCTGAGTCTGTTTATTTGCAAAAATTACAAAAATTCCTTCAAGGTCGGCTGCTTCATTTTCTCGCAAAGAAGTTGGCTCACAAAGTTCTCGTAATTATAAAAACATTGAAAATCTGTTATTGTGCATGACTAAAACAGTTTTGAATCGCCTGTTCACTTACTTTCTCTTATTTGCTGTACGATGTTTACTCTTGTAAGTCACAAGGAATACTGGGTGATTGCTGGACCTCAATCTTTGACTGTTAACTCATTAAGTCTGAAAGCGTGACTTGCTTCTAGAGCATCAAAAGGAAACCGCTAGGCAAGTGATTAAATGTTTAACTTCCAGAAATTCTTTGGGTAACAGTGGGCGAGCGGGTAACAAAGTTAAAGCAAAATCGCTACGCTAGTGTATTAGTGCATGATAAACATACCTGCTTACAAGCAAAATGGTACTTAATATGATTGTCTCTGCATATATGGTGCACAAAAGGGAAGTAAAGATGACATAAAAGTACGAAAGGCTGTTTGGGCACCTACAAGTGTCTTATTTTAAGTAGGTGAAGGAAAAATATTGAGTCAACTAAGCAGAGTTATTTGAGTCAATTTCCGACAGTTTTTATATATATGTGAATAGAAGCGGCCCATTTCAGGCGTTTTTGAGTCAATCAAGCGATTAAGTCTATTAAGCAACGCCTACTGTATCAGTATATGTATGAATGTCCATACACAAAAATGCTTGAATATGTATCCTGGTAAAATAATTTCTGTTTATATTGGTTATGGAAAATCAATATTTGGTCAGAGAAAAGTCACGGAAAAGTCAGGGAAATTTATATTAAAATTCTGTGGGAACCCTCAACTAAGGGTTAAACTTGGTTGTTTACCACATGTAATTGATAAAGTAACTGATTTAGTTTAACTGTTAGACTATAAACAGTAAAAGTAAATTGTTTACATCACTGGCTTGATTCTCACTTGACACCTAGCACTCTAACGGTGACCAGTTAGAAAAGGCCGTTTAACCCCTTCATACCCGTTGTATCCCGTGGGATACGAGAATATTTTCTGCCTTTAAAATGTTTTATGTACTGTTTATTTTCTATGCTTTGTAAATGTTATGTACAGGTTATTACCTAGTTATTACTCATTGTCTTACATATGCGTACAAGCCAGGACACAAAGAAAATTGCCCTAAATCTGAGCGAATGCCCAAAAAATATGGGACAGACTTGATATCATTTGTCCGGTGATTTTTTGACTGTAAAACATCGAAAATTTTTGTGCCATTGGCGCAATCATTCAATCACACTATTAATATTTTTTGTCAGAAGTATCGATTTTGTGCCACAAATAAATTTTGGGCGAAGAAAAATTTTCTGTGCTAAATATCACCGCCATCCCCCTAGAAGCGACCCATACGCTTATATTGTCTCATGTTTAGACTGTAAGATTTTCACTTTATCACTTTCCCCATGATATATTTGTCTATATTTCTGTATCTATCTTCTAGTGCTCTCCATTCCTAGTAGCAATAGATTCCTTTGCCATGGAAATTACTAGAAATTTGCGAATTTCATCTTAAATTGGTTTAGTTATGTCGGAATTTTCATATGACTACAAATATGAATAATTGCCTCTTCTGATGGATTTCTGGACAGGACATCATGCATGCCCCTAGTACCGAGTCCGACCCTGATTCAGGGCATTCTCTACACACTAAATCGCTAGTGGATACTAGGAAAGACTAAACAATAAGCCCTCTAATAGAAAAGAAGTACCGATTGTTAAGATTGAGAGTCATTGCTAGCGAAAGAATCTGACAACACTTGGTATATATATATATATATATATATATATAAAATAGAAATCCGTTCATTTTTTATACATTTTATATGAATAAGCTTCATAGCTATACATAGAAGATTATGAATATCAGTACAAAAATGAAAAAAACTACAAAACTCAGTCAGAATTAATTTCTCAAAGTCCAAAATACTGTTCCTATTGTAGCAGCATAATCCTATCACTGAAGAGTAGTACAAGTAATCAAAACCATAATATCTAAATAATAGAGAAAGAATTATCGATGCAGGTAGATTAGCACTAGAAGATAGATACAGAAATATAGACAAATATATCATGGGGAAAGTGATAAAGTGAAAATCTTACAGTCTAAACATGAGACAATATAAGCATATGGGTCGCTTCTAGGGGGATGGCGGTGATATTTAGCACAGAAAATTTTTCTTCGCCCAAAATTTATTTGTGGCACAAAATCGATACTTCTGACAAAAAATATTAATAGTGTGATTGAATGATTGCGCCAATGGCACAAAAATTTTCGATGTTTTATAGTCAAAAAATCACCGGACAAATGATATCAAGTCTGTCCCATGTTTTTTGGGCATTCGCTCAGATTTAGGGCAATTTTCTTTGTGTCCTGGCTTGTACGCATATGTAAGACAATGAGTAATAACTAGGTAATAACCTGTACATAACATTTACAAAGCATAGAAAATAAACAGAAAATAAATAATTTTAAAGGCAGAAAATATTCTCGTATCCCACGGGATACAACGGGTATGAAGGGGTTAAACGGCCTTTTCTAACTGGTCACCGTTAAAGTGCTAGGTGTCAAGTGAGAATCAAGCCAGTGCTGTAAACTGACTTTTCCGTGACTTTTCTCTGACCAAATATTGATTTTCCATAACCAATATAAACAGAAATTATTTTACCAGGATACATATTCAAGCATTTTTGTGTATGGACATTCATACATATACTGATACAGTAGGCGTTGCTTAATAGACTTAATCGCTTGATTGACTAAAAAACGCCTGAAATGGGCCGCTTCTATTCACATATATATAAAAACTGTCGGAAATTGACTCAAATAACTCTGCTTAGTTGACTCAATATTTTTCCTTCACCTACTTAAAATAAGACATTTGTAGGTGCCCAAACAGCCTTTCGTACTTTTATGTCATCTTTACTTCCCTTTTGTGCACCATATATGCAGAGACAATCATATTAAGTACCATTTTGCT
>JAQGDQ010001954.1:0-19384 GCA_030141605.1 Tubiluchus corallicola
CTTGTTACGGTGTCACATATTTTATTTTTAAGTTAAAATTTGACAAAATAAGTAAAATTATGCGTTGAAGTATTCTGTGCGAATGGATTACAAGGCCAGCAGTATAGCACAATTGGAAGTAGAGTTTGCATCTATAGCTGTTACGCTTACGCCCTTCGTTTTTTTGTAGCTTTAGGCTTGTGAGACCCTTAATCCGCCCCTGGGAATATGGGAGATCTTCATTCCAATCTGCAATGCGTCTCAGTCTTGAATATGAATGACGATATGTTGCTTATTATAGGCGATAATTGCTTTTAACCCTTAAGCGACAAAAGGTTTTTGTATTACGCTAAAAACCAAGCGGGGTAACAAATTACCCCAAGAAAGTTTCGCTTAATATGTGTTACTAACTGGACAGAATGACCAACTGGCAATCGAGGTGCCCCAGTTAGTGACAAAACCAAGTTCTGCAGCAGGACGGCATAGATGTATGAGGACAGCAAAGACGAAATGAAGTGATCCACCATTGCACCGTATAGTTTATGCATGGTTCATCAAGTCTTTTAACAATTCTTCTACAAGGTTAATGATGTTTACTGTTCATTTGTGAGACATCCACTTCATCTCCACTTGCTGTGTATTCTAAAAATTCATCTTCCTCAGCTTCAATCAAGTGATCCACCATTGCACTGTATAGTTTATGCATGGTTCATCAAGTCTTTTAACAATTCTTCTAATAGGTTAATGATGTTCACTGTTCATTTGTGAGACGTCCACTTCATCTTCACTTGCTGTGTATTCTAAAACTTCATCTTCATCAGCTTCAATCAAGCGATCCACCATTGCACTGTATAGTTTATGCATGGTTCATCAAGTCTTTTAACAATTCTTCTACAAGGTTAATGATGTTCACTGTTCATTTGTGAGACATCCACTTCATCTTCACTTGAACTTCATCTTTGTCAGCTTCAATCTTAGCCGCCTGCACAGCAATGTCCACAAACATGAAATTTCCTCAGTAGATTGTTAGAAAAATCAGTTTGTGCAGCTACAATTGGAAGTTTGCAGCACTTCTTGGTTGTCAACGTAAACATAATGTTGTTGCCATGAGAAACCTTTGGATTTTGTCGTGTTGATGTGCTTTGTAAGTGTCATTTTTTTGCGTAAAGTGACTTTGATAAAAGAGTGAGTGTTATTTTCAAGGTAGGTTCAGAAAAGGTCATAAATACGTCGGTAATCAACAGCACAGGTTTGGCAGCAGCATCAAGTACTGAGACGTTTATTTTCAAGGATGAGGACGATGGAAAACAACTAACTTGTGTTGTGTTTACTCATGAGCTCGTCAACAAACAGTTTGTCAACAAAACTCTTGATATCAAATGTGAGTTTTGAGATATTTTCTCACACTTTCCTTTGTAAAAAATCGGATAAGAGTTGAGCCGGATTATCTTATAGGCTAGTATGTATAAGTACAGTAGTATATATAGTATATATATATACATATATAGCATACTATACTATACTATACTATACTATACTATACTATACTATACTATACTATACTATACTATACTATACTATACTATACTATACTATACTATACTATACTATACTATACTATACTATACTATACTATACTATGCTACGCTACGCTACGCTACACTGCACTGCACTGCACTGCACTGCACTAAACTACACTACACGAAACTACACTACACTACACTACACTACACTACACTACACTACACTATACTACACTACACTACACTACACTACACTACACTACACTACACTACACTACACTACACTACACTACACTACACTACACTACACTACACTACACTACACCCACTCTCTGGCTTTACGAGCAGTATTGTACTTCTGACTTAGGTTTTTCTTACACACCTACTCTCTGGCTTTACGAGCAGTATTGTACTTCTGACTTTGGTTTTTCCTACACACCTACTCTCTGGCTTTACGAACAGTATTGTACTTCTGACTTGGGTTTTTCCTACACACCCACTCTCTGGCTTTACGAGCAGTATTGTACTTCTGACTTAGGTTTTTCCTACACACCTACTCTCTGGCTTTACGAGCAGTATTGTACTTCTGACTTAGGTTTTTCTTACACACCTACTCTCTGGCTTTACGAACAGTATTGTACTTCTGACTTAGGTTTTTCTTACACACCTACTCTCTGGCTTTACGAACAGTATTGTACTTCTGGCTTCGGTTTTTCCTACACACCTAAGTAATTCCTGACTGTTAGACAAATAAATTCTAGCTTAATTACCACTGTAATTGTTTATATATTCATTATTCATTCGAAAAAATTAGCAACAAAGGACAACAAGACCTTCTTACGTTTTGTTTTCAGTGTATATTGGGCAAATCCTGCACCAAACCCATTGTCGACGTCACACGAATAGTCGCCAGCCTCCTCATCTTTAATAAAGTCCAAAGTTAGAATTTGATCAGTCTGATCAGCTAGCCGACCACTCGGACCACTCCAAACGAATGTCGGCAGGGGATTAGCGCGAACGTTGCACCGAAGAAGAACACTCGCTCCGGTTAGAACCGTAGTTCCATCTACAGCCACTTCGGCGTTTTCTGGTTCTAGCAGTGCTATGCTTACCGAATCAGGTGTCAGATCTGTAATACGTTTTGAAATTAGATGTATTTGGAAAAGTTAGCTAACACAAAGACATTTGTAAAATGATACAAAATGAAAAATTGTTTGTCAGACCAACCTGAGCATTGAAACGCCACACAACTATTCGACTTCGTTGGCTAAGGGAATGCTTAGGGCGCGTTCAGACTAGCGCGTTTACTGTCAGTAAAAAAGCATTCACAGCTATAAGGTTTGACGATTGTTATTTACAAACAAACTGTCGTTTCACATCTTAAAATAACAAGATTGTATGATTCATACGGAGATGACGATAGCTAGCAAATGTTTATTGTTCACAAATTATACTAATCGTTTTCTTATATTGTGCCAGGCTTTGCTGCAAAGGTGCGAAAAATGTGGCTATTAAGGCCAGTGTGAACCTGACTTAAAAAATATTATTTTTGTAGCCACGGTGGATCCATCTAGATGGAAAGTTTAAAGTGTGGGCATTGACCTAGTTATGTTTTCATCATGCTGTTCTGTAGTATATGTGAACATGTGTCTTGTGCAAGCTAGTGAAATTTTTCATTAGATATATGCCGCAACGATGTAAGTTTACTTCTATTAATTTTTATTTTGATTTATTCATTGATATTTCTGAATGGACTAAATAACTGTCAATCCAACTAAACTTGTAACATTTCATAAAATTAGCCAATGTCAGTCACTTTTGCTTTTCTATTTTAATTTTTAAATATTGCAGAAATAAAGATCAGTGGTTTACATGAAATTCAACTGAGACTTTTGAAGATTTGTCATAAATGTCTCTCAGAGACACTAACAGTGGCAATGATAAATTTGCACACATGCCAGAAGCACTACAATCATATTGTAACTTATACAGCTTCCAGATGCCATTGTTATACGTAACTCGTATTTTGTTAAAGACGATAGAGGCGTCTCGTATACAGGTACTGTGGAACTGCAGCACCCCCTATTTTCACTCATTATTATCGACAATATACAATATAATAAGTCTTTTTTCTTTAGTTCTTTCTTTATACTTGTACGGTCCAGAGCACGTTAGGGTAGTACTGTTTGCTTCACAGCCCAGCACAGTGTGCTCTAGCAACGCAGAATTGCGCTGTAGCGGGCATGTGCACACGTCTGAGCCCAGGTAGAGAAAGTACTGTCGCTCACACAGTTTGGGAACCAGAGCACGGGAGGGTAGTACTGTTTGCTTCACAGCCCAGCACCGTGTGCTCCAGCAACGCAGAATTTGGCTGTAGCGGGCATGTGCACACGTCTGAGCCCAGGTAGAGAAAGCGCTGTCACTCACACAGTTTGGGAACCAGAGCACGGGAGGGTAGTACTGTTTGCTTCACAGCCCAGCACAGTGTGCTCTAGCAACGCAGAATTTGGCTGTAGCGGGCATGTGCACACGTCTGAGCCCAGGTAGAGGAAGTACTGTCACTCACACAGTTTGGGAACCAGATCACGTGAAGGTAGTACGGTTTGCTTCACAGATCAAGCACAGTGTGCTCCAGCAGAATTTGGCTGTAGCACACGTCTGAGCCCAGGTAGAGAAAGTACTGTCGCTCACACAGTTTGTTGTTATTTGTCACGTGCTTAAAAACCGCGTACCTGCATATTCTTGAACAACGGCAATTTAGGCTATTCATAAGCAAACAACATTTTTTGTTTAGGATTTTACCAAGTTTATGTATAAATTTTCGTACGTTTGTTTGTTTAAAATTACAACATTAAAATTACACGTTTGTTTTGTTTTACACTGTATTAAAACAAAGGCTAAAAATTGTCTGAAGCAGTACCCCAGTAATTTTAGCAATGAGCCCCCAACGAGTGACATACGAT
This sequence comes from Tubiluchus corallicola, assembly GCA_030141605.1. NCBI lineage: Eukaryota > Metazoa > Priapulida > Priapulimorpha > Priapulimorphida > Tubiluchidae > Tubiluchus > Tubiluchus corallicola. The sequence continues at coordinate 4,466 of JAQGDQ010001954.1, forward strand.
AAAAATTACAACAATATTTCTTAAAAATATGTAATTTAACATCGAGGAAACATGCTCTGATTATACTATATATAGCATAGTATATATACTACTATACTATTCATATACCATATATATATATAGTATATATGGTATAGTATGGTATATAGTATATATACATAGTATAGTAGTATATATACTATACTATATACATTAATAGTATATATATAGTATAGTATATATATAGTATATGGTATATAGTATAGTACATATAGTATGTAGTATACTATACAGTATATAGTATATATAGTGTAATGCAGTGTAGTAAAGTGTTGTGTGGTGCAGTGTAGTGTAGTGTAGTGTAGTGTAGTGTAGTGTAGTGTAGTGTAGTGTAGTGTAGTGTAGTGTAGTGTAGTGTAGTGTAGTGTAGTGTAGTGTAGTGTAGTGTAGTGCGGTGCGGTGCGGTGCGGTGCGGTGCGGTGCGGTGCGGTACGGTACGGTACGGTACGGTACGGTACGGTATGGTATGGTATAGTGTGGTATAGTATAGTGTAGTTTAGTGTAGTGTAGTGTTGTGTAGTGTGTGTAGTGTAGTGTAGTGTAGTGTAGTGTAGTGTAGCGTAGCGTAGCGTAGCGTAGTGTAGTGTAGTGTAGTGTAGTGTAGTGTAGTGTAGTGTAGTGTAGTGTAGTGTAGTGTAGTATAGTATAGTGTAGTATAGTGTATATAGTATAGTATAGTGTAGTGTAGTGTAGTATAGTGTAGTGTAGTGTTGTGTAGCGTAGCGTAGCATAGCGTAGCATAGTATAGTATAGTATAGTATAGTATAGTATAGTATAGTATAGTATAGTATAGTATAGTATAGTATAGTATAGTATAGTATAGTATAGTATAGTATAGTATAGTATAGTATAGTATAGTATAGTATAGTATGCTATATATGTATATATATATACTATATATACTACTGTACTTATACATACTAGCCTATAAGATAATCCGGCTCAACTCTTATCCGATTTTTTACAAAGGAAAGTGTGAGAAAATATCTCAAAACTCACATTTGATATCAAGAGTTTTGTTGACAAACTGTTTGTTGACGAGCTCATGAGTAAACACAACACAAGTTAGTTGTTTTCCATCGTCCTCATCCTTGAAAACAAACGTCTCAGTACTTGATGCTGCTGCCAAACCTGTGCTGTTGATTACCGACGTATTTATGACCTTTTCTGAACCTACCTTGAAAATAACACTCACTCTTTTATCAAAGTCACTTTACGCAAAAAAATGACACTTATAAAGCACATCAACGCGACAAATTCCAAAGGTTTCTCATGACAACAACAATATGTTTACGTTGACAACCAAGAAGTGCTGCAAACTTCCAATTGTAGCTGCACAAACTGATTTTTCTAACAATCTACTGAGGAAATTTCATGTTTGTGGACATTGCTGTGTAGGCGGCTAAGATTGAAGCTGACAAAGATGAAGTTCAAGTGAAGATGAAGTGTCTCACAAATGAACAGTGAACATCATTAACCTTGTAGAAGAATTGTTAAAAGACTTGATGAACCATGCATAAACTATACAGTGCAATGGTGGATCGCTTGATTGAAGCTGATGAAGATGAAGTTTTAGAATACACAGCAAGTGAAGATGAAGTGGATGTCTCACAAATGAACAGTGAACATCATTAACTTATTAGAAGAATTGTTAAAAGACTTGATAAACCATGCATAAACTATACAGTGCAATGGTGGATCACTTGATTGAAGCTGAGGAAGATGAATTTTTAGAATACACAGCAAGTGGAGATGAAGTGGATGTCTCACAAATGAACAGTAAACATCATTAACCTTGTAGAAGAATTGTTAAAAGACTTGATGAACCATGCATAAACTATACGGTGCAAAGATGGATCGCTTCATTTCGTCTTTGCTGTCCTCATACATCTATGCCGTCCTGCTGCAGAACTTGGTTTTGTCACTAACTGGGGCACCTCGATTGCCAGGTGGTCATTCTGTCCAGTTAGTAACACATATTAAGCCAAACTTTCTTGGGATAATTTGTTACCCCGCGTAGTCTTTATCGTAATACAAAAACCTTTTGTCGCTTAAGGGTTAAAAGCAATTATCGCCTATAATAAGCAACATATCGTCATTCATATTCAAGACTGAGACGCATTGCAGATTGGAATGAAGATCTCCCATATTCCCAGGGGCGGATTAAGGGTCTCACAAGCCTAAAGCTACAAAAAAACGAAGGGCGTAAGCGTAACAGCTATAGATGCAAACTCTACTTCCAATTGTGCTATACTGCTGGCCTTGTAATCCATTCGCACAGAATACTTCAACGCATAATTTTACTTATTTTGTCAAATTTTAACTTAAAAATAAAATATGTGACACCGTAACAAGTCAGATTGCTACCAAACTTCTTGGAAACCATTAAAAATGTCGTGGAGCTGTTCTTCAGGTTCTGTAACAGACTTGTGAAGAGCTTTTGTCGTTAGTCCATAGTGGCGGCTCGGCCTATTTTCAGTGGATATTATCGATAATAATCGATATAATAAGTCTTTTCCTTTAGTTCTTCTTTATACTTGTACTGAACTAGAGCATATGACGGTAGTACTGTTTGCTTCACAGCCCAGCACAGTGGTGCGTTCGACTGTTGTGTGCATACGGCCATGCACACATGTCTGAGAAGACACGCGTACGCTTCACTGCTAGCGTCTCCTGCTAGATAGAGAAAGTACTGCTGCTAATACAGTTTGTTGTCGGTTGTCACGTACTTAAAAACCGTGTATCGGCGTCAGCTTCAATCAAGCGATCCACCATTGCACGGTATAGTTTATGCATGGTTCATCAAGTCTTTTAACAACTCTTCTACAAGGTTAATGATGTCCACTGTTCATTTGTGAGACATTCACTTCATCTTCACTTGCCGTGTATTCTAAAACTTCATCTTCGTCAGCTTCAATCTTAGCCACCTACACAGCAAAAATCCCTGCCATTTTGTATTAATTGAAGAATGTCCACAAACATGAAATTTCCTCAGTAGATTGTTAGAAAAATGAATAGCAATTTAGGCTATTCATAAAAAAATTGTGTTTAGGGTTTTATCAAGTTTATGTATAAATTTTCATACGTTTATTTGTTTAAAATTACAATTATAAATTACAACATTGAAATAACATATGTTTGTTTCATTTTACACGGTATTAAAATAATGACAAAAAATTATTAAGCATCCCTATTAATATTTGAGCTACGAGATGCCACACTCGTAACGAAAGGGAACCATGTTGTTTGCCATGCCTTTTAGCCTGGTTTAACGAAAAGAGAGTTGCTGTTCGTCAAAGAGGCTGTGCATCTGATGAAGATTCTAAAACGTTGGACAACAAGAAATATCGCTGAACGTGTCTAAATGTTCTACTCTTATTGTTTTGGATATAAGTACGTGGTGCCTCCTTGTGTTTGTTTTTTGCAAATCTAGGCTGTTGATAGACAGGTGAGGTACGACAGGAAATAGGCCATTGGCCTCATTTTGCAGACAGGATAGGAAAGAAGTCATTCTTGTTCAGTACGTCGTGTCGTTTTATAACAAAATTTTGTCAGTCGAGTTCTGTTTAGCAAGTTAGTAAGATGCGGCAAAGATGTAAGTTTCATTTCTTCATATTTCATAATATTATTACACATTTTCATTATAGCAGTTAATTATCCTTTTGACATTGGATTAGCAGAAAACGTTTGTTATTTGCTTCTGATAAAATGAAGTCGAGTCGCTCATAACATGTCAGTCAGTCAGTCAGTCAGTCAGTCAGTCAGTCAGTCAAATATGTGATACTGATTTTGGGATGAGACGATGATTGCCCATTTTGGACAATAAAAAATCATAAATTACATCTAAAAGACTGTTGGACTTGTATTTAGCACATGTCGTGCATACTTATAAGGGTGAAATTCTTGCATCTAGTTGACCTAAGTATCTACATTACCTTTGTGTTTAAAATACCTTATGTCCAAATTACAGTGTCCAAAACATCGAGTGCCCAAACGGCCAAATATTGTCTTATCCAAATGTTTTATGGCGAAGCATCCTGTATCCAAACGTATCGTGAAAAATGAAATATTTTATGTACAATATAGTGTCAATCGCTCAAATATCTTTAGCGTATTCAGATTAAATAATTAAAAGGCCTTATCATTATTTAACTTGGCTTCAATTTGATGATTTCGAAGGCCTATCAAAATTCAAGTTATAAGGATATGAACTTGTTAGCCTGATGGTTAATCCGCCCCTAGATACACATTTGGCAAGGTAATGACCCAAGACGAACAGCCATTAACTAATTTTCCTTCCAGTTACAAACCAGGCTCAATGCTGACTAACTATGACACGCCATGATCACCCAACTGCCTCTCCTCTTAGCATAAGAAGAAATTAAAAACGTTCTGCATACCAACAAACCATGTCATGACAGGAGGTGGGTTTCCATTTTCCGTTTCGCACGCGATGTCGACTTCCTCTCCAGCTGTCACGGTGATGGTGGCGCCACGTTCAATAACGCCACCAAGTTTCATGTTAAGCCGATTGGGTTGAACTGTTAATTAAGCACAAATCGTGATTAGGAAACGGAAAAAGAAATAAAAAACAGTCGCAGGATAATAAATCATCAACACTATATGGTAAATCCTCGCTTAACGACACCCCGTTTAGCGACGTTTCGTTTTAACGACGCCGATCATTTGAGACCTTTTTTCACTTAACAACACACGTTTCGCTTAACACGCTTCGCTTAACGTCATTAGCGTTGTTAACTGAGGACTTACTCTATTGTGGTCTCCAGTTGGAATAATTTTGCCATTTATGGCATCTTCATCTGTAGAGCAAGAAAAACAGTTGAAATTAGTAATAAAATTGTTGGGATGACAATGATATTATATGCCACAATTATATCAAAATATTTTGAAATAGCTCCCCAAACATTACCTAAGTCGCATTTGAGTTACCAAAACACATACGAAATTTCTATGTCTACATTTGACTTACCTAAGTCACATTTGAACTTTCCTGTGTCCACAATTGACGTGTAAAACCTATAGTTATTGTACACTTAACCTTTGACCTACAGCAATTACGCATAGCGAAACTATTAACAGGCTGGAAAATTAGTAGAGTACGTGGTGTGGACAATTATTATGCATTATTCGCGATTTTTTCGAAATTTTGACCAAAGAGCCTGCGGAAAAAACGTTCTAGCGGCGCCTGGTGGGACTGTCAGAAAGTCATATATAGCTTTTTAGAAAGAGGAAGAACAGGGCTACACGATGGTGTGGGCTATATTTTAGGACACGTCCACTGAGAGGAGTATCAACGAGTTAATTAGATGTTCTATTTTCGGCAATTTTCGCTTAGAAAACTGCTGACGCAATGCCATTGTTGTGACGTCATCCATTATACTCTGCCTATAACCTTATAACTTTAATTCTGTAAAAGCTGCCGCTGCTGGCTTTGCGTTAGATAAACAGACAAACACTAGGTAGGATGTTCGCGTATTTTTGATTATACGTGTAAATTTATACGCAAAATTTTTTGCGGGGCCTTTGCTAGTGCATTATTATTGCATAGACATTGTTATCCGCACTTTTGTTATAGTTTTTCATTTGGTTCTGTCCTGTAACGTTAACAAAAGTCACTAAATAATAATGAAAATATTTACCAACGGGCACCAAGCGTCCGAACCGGGACTCCCCATATCCCAGAGAACTTTGGTACGTACAAGCATAAGCACCATTCCACTCCAGACTCACATTTAGGAATCTGATGCTGTAGTCTCCAGATGTTTCTGGATTTGGATCAACCAACTCCACATTGGGATCATCCAAACTAAGAGGGGTGTCCACAACCTGTCCAAAAACTCTTCGCTTCCACTGGATAACTTTGTCACCTGCGTTTTCTGACATGTACACTTCCATTATGACGCAGTCTAGCGAAGCACTCCCTCCCAATAACAAAAATGTCTCAATTTCCGGTTCCTTGGAAAAAACATCCCCTTCTGAAGCTGCAAGGAAAATGTATAGCATTATTGTAAAATTTTAGCAACAAAGTGCATGCCTTACATGTATATATATATATATATATGTATGTATGTATTGAGCTAAACAGGTGAAAGTGCATTGTATTGTTCTATTCATAGGCACCAGGCCAACCTACAGGTAATGTTATGACCTCCACTTTAAACTAGGAAGCCCATCACATTACCTGCGATTGGTTGAGCAGTGGTTTCTTGTGGAAAGAACGAACACGTGACATCGTCAGTTGTCTTCTGGTTGTCGTGGAATGCACTTCTCCTGTCTGCCTGCCGAGTGTCGTGGATTCCGTAAGAGTAGAAGCATTGTCATCAGGTTATGTTTTTTCTATTGTGTTGTTCTTCTCAGCCGTCCCTTTTGAATTCTAAGTTTTGGTTTTGTTGTTTCTTTTTTTTAAATTTCTGGAGTGTCCGTTATGCAGCGCTTACCCGCATCACCGATGGCGGCCCGTAAGGCTATCTACCGGGTCGAACCCCGGAACACATATATATATATATATATATATATAATAAATACATAGAATAAATATATATATATATATTGTTGGCATGGTAACAGTTATGCTGTTGGCACTAACAGTGTCAGGATCATCAACACCATCATCATTACTGTTGCCATTATTTGGTTGTAGCTGCTACTGCGGCGGTGGTGGCAGCAACGGTGGCAGTAGTGGCGATGGTAATGGAGGTTGTGGTGAATGATATTCCTGTTGTGTAACAATACAGAGGTATCAGGATAATCACATCAGTGAATGTAAGACTGTTCCATGCCATGAGATCATGACAATCACATCAGTGAATGTAAGACTGTTCCATGCCATGAGATCAAGACAATCACATCAGTGCATGCAACACTACTCCATGCCATGAGATCAAGACAATCACATCAGTGCATGCAACACTGCTCCATGCCATGAGATCATGACAATCACATCAGTGCATGCAACACTGCTCCATGCCATGAGATCATGACAATCACATCAGTGCATGCAACACTGCTCCATGCCATGAGATCATGACAATCACATCAGTGCCTGCAAGACTGTTCCATGCCATGAGATCAAGACAATCACATCAGTGCATGCAACACTGTTCCATGCCATGAGATCAAGCAATCACATCAATGCATGCAACACTGTGTCATGCCATGAGATCATGACAATCACATCAGTGCATGCAACACTGTTCCATGCCATGAGATCAAGACAATCACATCAGTGCATGCAACACTGTGTCACGCCATGAGATCATGACAATCACATCAGAGCATGCAACACTGTGTCACGCCATGAGATCATGACAATCACATCAGAGCATGCAACACTGTGTCACGCCATGAGATCATGACAATCACATCAGAGCATGCAACGCTGTGTCATGCCATGAGATCATGACAATCACATCAGAGCATACAACACTGTGCCATGCCACAAGGTCAAGCAATCACATCAGTGCATACAACACTGTGCCATGCCACAAGGTCAAGACAATCACATCAGTGCATACAACACTGTGCCATGCCACAAGGTCAAGACAATCACATCAGAGCATGCAACACTGTGTCACGCCATGAGATCATGACAATCACATCAGAGCATGCAACACTGTGTCATGCCATGAGATCATGACAATCACATCAGAGCATGCAACACTGTGTCACGCCATGAGATCGTGACAATCACATCAGAGCATGCAACACTGTGTCACGCCATGAGATCATGACAATCACATCAGAGCATGCAACACTGTGTCATGCCATGAGATCATGACAATCACATCAGAGCATGCAACACTGTGTCATGCCATGAGATCATGACAATCACATCAGAGCATGCAACACTGTGTCACGCCATGAGATCATGACAATCACATCAGAGCATGCAACACTGTGTCACGCCATGAGATCATGACAATCACATCAGAGCATGCAACACTGTGTCACGCCATGAGATCATGACAATCACATCAGAGCATGCAACACTGTGTCATGCCATGAGATCATGACAATCACATCAGAGCATGCAACACTGTGTCATGCCACAAGGTCAAGCAATCACATCAGAGCATGCAACACTGTGTCACAGCCACGAGGTCAAGTCAATCACATCAGTGAAGAAACACACCCCTATACTACATGATTTAATCCCACTACAAGCTCTGGTAGTCTGTTACCCACGACAATGTCATGTAAATCATAATGTCCGCTTACCAGTTTCTGTCTTAAACATGACTGGCGTGGATCTTCTACCCTCAACTTGTTTTCCATATTCTCCTGCTGTGACTGCTATAGCAACAAAGTAGTAAGCGTTACGCTCTAGATTCTCAAGAGCGTGGATGGCTTCTCCACGACTAAATAACCGATTATGTACGAGCTGCCACTCAGGTTCCAAAGCTTTTCTGAGGTAGACCAGCGTTTGTACGTAGTGAGAACTGGCAGTGCCCTGGAAAAAAACTGGCAATAATATCTAATTCGTTTATGATTTTGTTTTTCAAATTGCTTCTAACAAGGCCAGTTTTCAGATTGCTTCTAACAAGGCCAGTAATCGCACACAAAAATAAAAATGGTCAAAAAGTAAACACAAATAGGAAAAGGTAAAGACAAATGGTCAAAAATAATCACAAATGGTCAAAAAGTAAACACAAATGGTCAAGAAGTAAACCCAAATAGGCAAAAGGTAAACACAAATGGTCAAAAATAATCACAAATGGTCAAAAATACACACAAATGGTCACAACGTAAACACAAATGGTCACAAAGTAAACACAAATGGTCACAAATTAAACACAAATGGTCACAAAGTAAACACAAATGGTCACAAATTAAACACAAATGGTCACAAAGTAAACACAAATGGTCACAAAGTAAACACAAATGGTCACAAAGTAAACACAAATGGTCACAAAGTAAACACAAATGGTCACAAAGTAAACACAAATGGTCACAAATTAAACACAAATGGTCACAAAGTAAACACAAATGGTCACAAAGTAAACACAAATGGCCAAAAATTAAACACAAATGGTCACAAAGTAAACACAAATGGTCACAAAAAAACACAAATGGTCACAACGTAAACACAAATGGTCACGAAGTAAACACAAATGGTCACAAAAAAACACAAATGGTCAAAAAGTAAACACAAATGGTCACAAACAAAACACAAATGGTCAAAAAGTAAACACAACACACACGAATGGTCACAAAGTAAACACAAATGGCCAAAAATTAAACACAAATGGTCACAAAGTAAACACAAATGGTCACAAAGTAACCACAAATGGTCACAAAGTGAACACAAATGGTCACAAATTAAACACAAATGGTCACAAATTAAACACAAATGGTCACAAAGTAACCACAAATGGTCACAAAGTAAACACAAATGGTCACAAAGTAACCACAAATGGTCACAAAGTAAACACAAATGGTCACAAAGTAACCACAAATGGTCACAAAGTGAACACAAATGGTCACAAACAAAACACAAATGGTCAAAAAGTAAACACAAATGGTCACAAACAAAACACAAATGGTCAAAAAGTAAACACAAATGGTCAAAAAGTAAACACAAATGGTCAAAAAGTAAACACAAATGGTCACAAAGTAAACACAAATGGTCAAAAAGTAAACACAAATGGTCACAAACAAAACACAAATGGTCAAAAAGTAAACACAAATGGTCACAAACAAAACACAAATGGTCACAAAGTAAACACAAATGGTCACAAAGTGAACACAAATGGTCAAAAGTAAACACAACACACACGAATGGTCACAAAGTAAACACAAATGGTCACAAATTAAACACAAATGGTCACAAACAAAACACAAATGGTCAAAAAGTAAACACAAATGGTCACAAACAAAACACAAATGGTCAAAAAGTAAACACAAATGGTCACAAACAAAACACAAATGGTCAAAAAGTAAACACAAATGGTCACAAACAAAACACAAATGGTCACAAACAAAACACAAATGGTCACAAAGTAAACACAAATGGTCAAAAAGTAAACACAAATGGTCAAAAAGTAAACACAAATGGTCAAAAAGTAAACACAAGTGGCTCGTACTGCCTAGAAAATTTAAAACTTCAAATCACACCTTATATATTGTTGATTCGTCCCAATTTATATTTGCTGATTTTCCTGTAATGTTGGTCACCCTTGGGGGATCTTTTAGATATGGATGAGCTGAAATGAAATTGTTGTGATAATGAGAATTAATGGTAGCAATGTATAGGAAACAATTTGATGATATACATTTTGTTATGCAGTTATTGCTATAATGAAAGTAAGTGTTTTTAAGATTTAGACTTAGCAGAAAGTTGTAGTATCTTAGGGAGGTGCTGCCGTCTTTTGGTTGTTTGCCTGTAAAATTGATTGACCTATTTCTTAAGCTGTTTACTGTACTATCTATTTACATACCATTTACTGGGTTTCAACTAGAGTTAATGATGTGTAACAGGAGTCCTGGCTATTGTATGTTAGGCAGTAGTAGTTCGGGTTTCATACTCTGCTGGTAAAGTTCAGATTTCAAATTTCATAATGTAGTTTGTTAAAGTATGTTTGCTTCAAATTATATTTTGTGGTTTTTTTATTTACCTAAACTGAGGTTAGTGCTTTAAATTGTGTAACGTGGTGTGGTGTGATGTGTGTGTGTGTGCGTGTGCGTGCGTGCGTGCGTGCGTGTGTGTGTGTGTGTGTTTGTAGTATGTTGTTGTGTAACGTGGTGTGGTGTGGGTGGTATAATATAGGTGGCGCTTTGTGGGTGGTGTGATGTGTCTGTGTGTTGTTCTGTAACGTGATATGGTTTGATTGGTATGATATAGGTAGTGTTTTGAGGGTGGTGTGTGTGTGTGTGTGTGTGTGTGTGTGTGCGCGCACGTGTGTGTGTGTGCGTGCATGCGTGTGTGCGTGTGTGTGTGTGTGTGTGTGTGTAACGTGGTATGGTTTGATTGGTAAGATATAGGTAGTGTTTTGAGGGTGGTGTGTGTGTGTGTGCGTGCGTGTGCGTTGTGTAACGTGGTGTGGTGTGGGTGGTATGATATAGGTGGTGCTTTGTGGGTGGTGTGATGTGTCTGTGTGTTGTTCTGTAACGTGGTATGGTTTGATTGGTAAGATATAGGTAGTGTTTTGAGGGTGGGTGTGTGTGTGTGTGTGTGTGCGCGTGTGTGTGTGTGTGCGTGTGTGTGTGTGTGTGCGTGTGTGCGTGTGTGTGTGTGTAACGTGGTATGGTTTGATTGGTAAGATATAGGTAGTGTTTTGAGGGTGGTGTGTGTGTGCGTGCGTGCGTGTGTTGTGTAATGTGGTGTGGTGTGGGTGGTATGACACAGGTGGCGTTTCGTGGGTGTTTTGGCTAGTTAATCATAGCACTCACCTCTATTTGTCTGGTAGACGCTCAAGTAGCCATCAAAACCACCACATATGGCAAAATTTTGTCGTCCTGTAAAGGCACCACCACACACGGTATCACAGAATTGCTCATCCACTACTGACGCGTTCACGGGTGCGTCGAAGGCGCATACGCATTCATCGTAACCAGCTAATACTGCAAAATTTATTCCTAAAAACAAGCAACATGCGCATTGTGATTATTACCATAATAAATTAATGCCTTGCGCTGTGGTGTGGTTGACCAGCTGACCAGTTGACCAGTTGACCAGCTGACCTCCAACATGTGGATCAGGGCCGGCCTTAAGCATAGGCAAACTAGGCAACCGCCTAGGGCCTCACCCTCCAGAGGGGCCTCACGCCGAGGTAACATTTTTTTTGCTTTATGCGAACATGCTGCCTCCTCTCTCTCTCTCTCTCTCTCTCTCTCCCTCCCTCTCTCTCTCTCTCTCTGTCCCTCCTCTCCTCTCCTCTCCTCTCTCTCTCTCTCCCCCTCCTCTCCCCTCTCCCCCTCTCCCTCTCTCTCTTTCTCTCTCACTCTCTCTCTCTCCCTCGCGCTCTCCTCTCTCTCTCTCTCTCTCTCTCTCTCTCTCTCTCTCTCTCTCTCTCTCTCTCTCTCTCTCTCTCTCCCTCCCTCTCTCTCTCTCTCTCTCCCTCCTCTCCTCTCCTCTCCTCTCTCTCTCTCTCCCCCTCCTCTCCCCTCTCCCCCTCTCCCTCTCTCTCTTTCTCTCTCACTCTCTCTCTCTCCCTCGCGCTCTCCTCTCTCTCTCTCTCTCTCTCCCCCCTCTCTCTCTCTCTCTCTCGCTCTCTCTCTCTCTCTCTCTCTCTCTCCCCTCTCTCTCTCTCGCTCTCTCACTCTCTCTCTCGTAAATTGCGTAATTTTATTTTTTTCGTTCTTATTTTTTATTTTTCTGTTTCATTTGGGGCCACCAAATTCACTTCGCCTAGGGCCTCCAATTACCTAAGGCCGGCCCTGTGTGGATGCTTGAAGCACAAGAAAACCCTTCATAAACATAAAGCTTACAAAATTCGTTTTGAAATTTTATATCACTTACATACTGCCTTTTTGCATGCAGGACTTCAATCGGCAGTCACGCTGTATAAAACATTTGTGTAAATTTAAACTCCCGCGATGATCGTTAGATGCAGCCATTTTCACAACAGGTCATTTGAAACAAGTTTAGATAACATTTTGTAAAGTTTGAAAAAATAATCAGAGCATTCGTAGCACACACGTCACTAACTAAATAAAATTTAAAATTACTGTATCTTGTCAATAATATTAAAAATACGTTTTTGGTTAGTGAGTGGTGACCCTGGAGGGTGAGTCAGCGACATTTTACCAATTGATGAAAACATTTTAAATAATTAATAATTTTCTTTTCTAGTTACATAAGTCTTTCTAGTAGGTAAGGGAAAATCTAAGTAACATAGATTTGCACGGAAAGTCTGGAAACATAATTTAACATTGCCTTTTCTTCCCTTGATTTACGTTTGGTACATGACGTCATGTAATGGCGACTTCGGAACAGTATTGAGGGAGATTTAAAATGAAAACAAACTAAAATTGCTTTCAGTGCGAGTACGATATGTACATAAAATTGCTGTAAAGTAGTATAATTTTTAAGGCGATTTTTCTGAAACCTACTTCAGGTACCCCTTTTCTTGTCCCTTAATCCCTTCACAGACGAAGGAACTGATCATTGTGATGCTCTTTTGGAGCTTCGAGCGGATTATTCACTGAAAGGAGTTTTCAAAACGTTTAGCCATCCCATGAATTTCTGGGCTACCCTGCTTGATATTCCAGAGAGAATTTTTTCAGTAGCTTTCACCCTAGCGGGCCTCATCAGCTGAATAGAAAGTGTTGCTAACTTCAATGTCTTTATAGTCTCAAAGATTATAATGTTTATTCACGAGCTTTCACCCATGCGGGCCTCATCAGCTGAAAAGAAAGTGTTTTTAACCCGAAAATCAGTTATGAAGATTTAGTCCTCTCCCAGTTTACCAGCACTTTCTATTCAGCTGATGAGGCCCGCTAGGGTGAAAGCTCGTGAATAAACATCATAATCCTTGAGACTATAAAGACTTTGAAGTTACCATCACTTTCTATTCAGCTGATGAGGCCCGCTAGGGTGAAAGCTACTGAATGAACATCATAATCCTTGAGACTATAAAGACTTTGAAGTTACCATCACTTTCTATTCAGCTGATGAGGCCCTCTAAGGTGAAAACTCGTGAATAAACATCATAATCCTTGAGACTATAAAGACTTTGAAGTTACCATCACTTTCTATTCAGCTGATGAGGCCCGCTAGGGTGAAAGCTCGTGAATAAACATCATAATCCTTGAGACTATAAAGACTTTGAAGTTACCACCACTGTCTATTCTGCTGATGAGGCCCGCTAAGGTGAAAACTCGTGAATAAACATCATAATCCTTGAGACTATAAAGACTTTGAAGTTACCATCACTTTCTATTCAGCTGATGAGGCCCACTAGGGTGAAAGCTCGTGAATAAACATCATAATCCTTGAGACTATAAAGACTTTGAAGTTACCATCACTTTCTATTCAGCTGATGAGGCCCGCTAGGGTGAAAACTCGTGAATAAACATCATAATCCTTGAGACTATAAAGACTTTGAAGTTACCATCACTTTCTATTCAGCTGATGAGGCCCACTAGGGTGAAAGCTCGTGAATAAACATCATAATCCTTGAGACTATAAAGACTTTGAAGTTACCATCACTTTCTATTCAGCTGATGAGGCCCTCTAAGGTGAAAACTCGTGAATAAACATCATAATCCTTGAGACTATAAAGACTTTGAAGTTAGCATCACTTTCTATTCAGCTGATGAGGCCCGCTAGGGTGAAAGCTCGTGAATAAACATCATAATCCTTGAGACTATAAAGACTTTGAAGTTACCATCACTTTCTATTCAGCTGATGAGGCCCGCTAGGGTGAAACCTCGTGAATAAACATCATAATCCTTGAGACTATAAAGACTTTAAAGTTAGCAACACTTTCTAATCAGCTGATGAGGCCCGCAAGGGTGAAAGCTCGTGAATAAACATCATAATCTTTGAGACTATAAAGACTTTAAAGTTAGCAACACTTTCTAATCAGCTGATGAGGCCCGCAAGGGTGAAAGCTACTGAATAAATATTATAATCTTTGAGACTATAAAGACTTTGAAGTTACCATCACTTTCTATTCAGCTGATGAGGCCCTCTAAGGTGAAAACTCGTGAATAAACATCATAATCCTTGAGACTATAAAGACTTTAAAGTTAGTAACACTTTCTAATCAGCTGATGAGGCCCGCAAGGGTGAAAGCTCGTGAATAAACATCATAATCTTTGAGACTATAAAGACTTTAAAGTTAGCAACACTTTCTAATCAGCTGATGAGGCCCGCAAGGGTGAAAGCTACTGAATAAATATTATAATCTTTGAGAC
>JAQGDQ010001731.1:0-10000 GCA_030141605.1 Tubiluchus corallicola
ATAATAGGCATACAATGTGCTCCAGACAATGCCTTATCTGAAACACAACAGAATTATGGTTATGCATACAATGTGCTCCAGACAATGCCTTATCTGAAACACAACAGAATTATGGTCAGGCATACAATGTGTAATATTTCATCAACTGGGCAGTGCCCACCATTGTTTTAAACTACAATTATTCGAAATATTAGAGCATTCTTATTTACGTTAAATAAAGAATTAGTAATAATAATAATTATAATAATAATAAAAACATGGTACCGGATATTCACGCATTTCACAGGTTTGAAGTGACCACTACTCACCAAAAGACCAACTTGATTCACGCATTTCACAGGTTAGAAGTGACCACTACTCACCAAAAGACCAACTTGATTCACGCATTTCACAGGTTAGAAGGGACCACTACTAGCCAAAAGACCAACTTGATTCACTCATTTTGCAGGTTAGAAGTGACCACTACTCACCAAAAGACCAACTTGATTCACTCATTTCACAGGTTAGAAGTGACCACTACTCACCAAAAGACCAACTTGATTCACGCATTTTACAGGCTAGAAGGGACCACTACTAGCCAAAAGACCAACTTGATTCACGCATTTCACAGGTTAGAAGTGACCACTACTCACCAAAAGACCAACTTGATTCACTCATTTTGCAGGTTAGAAGTGACCACTACTCACCAAAAGACCAACTTGATTCACTCATTTTGCAGGTTAGAAGTGACCACTACTCACCAAAAGACCAACTTGATTCATGACCAGAAACTCCGCTGCTTCCTTCACTAAGTTTTTCTCCTTCTCCAGTGACTCCCTCTCGGAATTGGGAAACCGGACGCCGGCGGAAAACACATCTGGATTGAAACGAATGTCGAATTCAGTCTCTTTCAGAGATCCGACGGCCTGCGAGGCCTTCTTGACGATCTCCTTCGTGCTGTCTTCAACTAGAACGTAGAAAATCAAATTCAGATTAATGAAATTCAAATGCTCTAACTGCATACAATGCAACTTGAACATCTTTGTGCGCCCTGGACAAAGAAATACACAAATGACCCCTACCCGCCTGGGAATACAGTCACAAAAACATTTTCAACCTGTAAACAAAAACCATCCTGTAAATCTTGGAATAATCGGCACAAACTTTTGCGTTTATACGCCACAAGCAGTTTATTTTAAACATTTCAGATTAGGAATGAAAATTAATTATTACAGCATGGGGCCCTTAGAGTCACCAGCTCCTGGGTAAGTAACAGTTGTAGCAGGTAGGGGCATATCAACAGCATGGGGCCCTTAGAGTCACCACCTCCTGGGTAAGTAACAGTTGTGGCAGGTAGGGGCATATCAACAGCATGGGGCCCTTAGAGTCACCACCTCCTGGGTAAGTAACAGTTGTGGCAGGCAGGAGCATATCAACAGCATGGGGCCCTTAGAGTCACCAGCTACTGGGTAAGTAACAGTTGTGGCAGGCAGGGGCATATCAACAGCATGGGGCCCTTAGAGTCACCAGCTCCTGGGTAAGTAACAGTTGTGGCAGGTAGGGGCATATCAACAGCATGGGGCCCTTAGAGTCACCAGCTCCTGGGTAAGTAACAGTTGTGGCAGGTAGGGGCATATCAACAGCATGGGGCCCTTAGAGTCACCACCTCCTGGGTAAGTAACAGTTGTGGCAGGTAGGGGCATATCAACAGCATGGGGCCCTTAGTGTCACCAGCTCCTGGGTAAGTAACAGTTGTGGCAGGTAGGGGCATATCAACAGCATGGGGCCCATAGTGTCGCCAGCTCCTGGGTAAGTAACAGTTGTGGCAGGCAGGGGCATATCAACAGCATGGGGCCCTTAGAGTCACCAGCTACTGGGTAAGTAACAGTTGTGGCAGGTAGGGGCATATCAACAGCATGGGGCCCTTAGAGTCACCACCTCCTGGGTAAGTAACAGTTGTGGCAGGTAGGGGCATATCAACAGCATGGGGCCCTTAGAGTCACCAGCTCCTGGGTAAGTAACAGTTGTGGCAGGCAGGAGCATATCAACAGCATGGGGCCCTTAGAGTCACCAGCTACTGGGTAAGTAACAGTTGTGGCAGGCAAGGGCATATCAACAGCATGGGGCCCTTAGAGTCACCAGCTCCTGGGTAAGTAACAGTTGTGGCAGGTAGGGGCATATCAACAGCATGGGGCCCTTAGAGTCACCAGCTCCTGGGTAAGTAACAGTTGTGGCAGGTAGGGGCATATCAACAGCATGGGGCCCTTAGAGTCACCACCTCCTGGGTAAGTAACAGTTGTGGCAGGTAGGGGCATATCAACAGCATGGGGCCCTTAGTGTCACCAGCTCCTGGTAAGTAACAGTTGTGGCAGGTAGGGGCATATCAACAGCATGGGGCCCATAGTGTCGCCAGCTCCTGGGTAAGTAACAGTTGTGGCAGGCAGGGGCATATCAACAGCATGGGGCCCTTAGAGTCACCAGCTACTGGGTAAGTAACAGTTGTGGCAGGTAGGGGCATATCAACAGCATGGGGCCCTTAGAGTCACCACCTCCTGGGTAAGTAACAGTTGTGGCAGGTAGGGGCATATCAACAGCATGGGGCCCTTAGAGTCACCAGCTCCTGGGTAAGTAACAGTTGTGGCAGGTAGGGGCATATCAACAGCATGGGGCCCTTAGAGTCGCCAGCTCCTGGGTAAGTAACAGTTGTAGCAGGCAGGGGCATATCAACAGCATGGGGCCCTTAGAGTCACCAGCTACTGGGTAAGTAACAGTTGTGGCAGGCAGGGGCATATCAACAGCATGGGGCCCTTAGTGTCACCACCTCCTGGGTAAGTAACAGTTGTGGCAGGCAGGGGCATATCAACAGCATGGGGCCCTTAGAGTCACCAGCTACTGGGTAAGTAACAGTTGTGGCAGGTAGGGGCATATCAACAGCATGGGGCCCTTAGTGTCACCAGCTCCTGGGTAAGTAACAGTTGTGGCAGGTAGGGGCATATCAACAGCATGGGGCCCTTAGAGTCACCACCTCCTGGGTAAGTAACAGTTGTAGCAGGCAGGGGCATATCAACAGCATGGGGCCCTTAGAGTCACCAGCTACTGGGTAAGTAACAGTTGTGGCAGGCAGGGGCATATCAACAGCATGGGGCCCTTAGAGTCGCCAGCTCCTGGGTAAGTAACAGTTGTGGCAGGTAGGGGCATATCAACAGCATGGGGCCCTTAGAGTCGCCAGCTCCTGGGTAAGTAACAGTTGTGGCAGGTAGGGGCATATCAACAGCATGGGGCCCTTAGAGTCACCACCTCCTGGGTAAGTAACAGTTGTAGGAGGCAGGGGCATATCAACAGCATGGGGCCCTTAGAGTCGCCAGCTCCTGGGTAAGTAACAGTTGTGGCAGGCAGGGGCATATCAACAGCATGGGGCCCTTAGAGTCGCCAGCTCCTGGGTAAGTAACAGTTGTGGCAGGTAGGGGCATATCAACAGCATGGGGCCCTTAGTGTCACCAGCTCCTGGGTAAGTAACAGTTGTGGCAGGCAGGGGCATATCAACAGCATGGGGCCCTTGGTGTCACCAGCTCCTGGGTAAGTAACAGTTGTGGCAGGCAGGGGCATATCAACTTTACGATACCCTAGGCTGATAGTTCTGTTACGCCCATCTGTAGTGTGAATTTATGGTTATTTATGTAATGAACGGATTAAACAATTACTTGTGGTGTATTATAAACACTATTAACCTGGTTTCTACGTGGTCATTATTAATTACACGCGTTTGCATAACGCTCATATTCAAGCCGGCTGCGCAAGTATTTGTTGTCTAATACTTTGCAACCTGTTCGTTATGCGGCACTTATATAAAACACGAGTTCAGTAACTGCCTGTGGTGTGTTATAAAATGCGTCCTTCATATGAATATGAAAGTGTATTTATACACATTTTCCGAGGAGAATAAAGAATTTTTCCAAAATGTGACACCTAGTAAGCCTATTGGTTAATAAGTCCTTGGTGGTAGGTCATCAGGTGTAACTTATTTCTTGTCAGTTTGACAGCTTGACTATTAAATGCAGACAATAATGTACATTCTCTATTTTGAAAATTTCTACTTTTGCGTGCCTACACAGCGATGTTTGACGAGATTCTTACAAAAAAAATCAATAACGTGTAATACAGTAAGTCTTCGCTTAACGACGCATGCGTTCCAGCAAAACGTGATGTTAAGTGAAACATCGCTAAGTGAGACAAAAACGTAACAAAGGAAGTAATGTAAAAGAACTGAGATACGTTACAGTGGGAAAAATCACTGCTGCTTAAATCGTACAAATTAAACGTTTTATGAGTTTCTTTATGGGTCCCAATCCCATTTTCCGGCCGTTTTTTGCAAAAGTTATACATCTGAGATCTGGAGAACAGGAACTGGCCGAGGACGGTGCTGACTATGGATAGATAGCCCGTTCAGCGGTGGGTGTCATAGGCGTATTTAGAATTTGCGAGAGGGCCACGGCGTCCCCTAATGGGCGTTTTCCCGGACCCAACTCGCAATTTTTTCGAAATTTTGGTCAAACAGCATGCAGAAAAAACATTCTGGCGGCGCCTGGTAGGACTCTCGGAAGAAAACATGTAGCTCTTTAGAAAGAGGAAGAACAGGGCTACACGATGATGTAGGCTATATTTTAGGACACGTCCACCAAAAAAGGAATACCGATGGGTTAATTCAACAATTTTCGCTTAGAAAACTGGTGATGCAAAGCCATTGTTCTGACGTCATCCATTACACTCTGCCTATAACGTTATAACTGTAATTCAGTAAAAGCTACTGGCTTTGCATTATAAGTGAGGACTATGTAGGATGTTCGTGTGTTTTTGATTATGAGTGTATTTATACGCAAATTTTTTGCGGGGCCTTTGCTAGCAATTTTTTCATTTTGTTTGCTTAAACGTATCAAATGTTCAGCATCGTTAAAACGAAACGTCGCTAACCGGGGAGTCGTTAAGCGAGGACACAGTACGTACTCTTATCTGAGTCAACGGCAGCCTCAACAATTTTCTTCGCTTCGTCAGCTTCCATGTCATCAGCAACGTCTGCATGTTCTTGGTGGCCATCACACAAATTGGTCGGCATGCTGTCGTCGAGCGACTTGGCCCCGTTCACATTCTCGGTCGAATGTTTGCTGCAAGATGCTTCCTGCGTCGACGGCAACACCGGCGACGAATCACGATGTGTCTCAGTGGATTTCTCCTCCGTGGTTTTGGTTTCTTCTTTGATCTGTTTGTCATCGAAAGATGGAGATCCCTCTCTCTGAAATTAAACAACAAGCCGATAGAAAGGGCTTCATAAACTAATTTCCGCAAATTGTAATGCAGAAACAAGAACACAATGTTTAAAACACAAGAAAACCCTCCATAAACATAAACCTTAAAAAATACGTCTTGAAATCTTATATCACTTACGTACTGCCTTTTTGCATGCAGGACTTCAATCGGCAGTCACGCTGTAAAAAACTTGTAAATTTAAACTCCCGCGATGACCGTTAGACGCAGCCATTTTGACGATAAGTCATTTGAAACAAGTTTAGATAACATTGTGTAAAGTTTGAAATAATAATCAAAGCATTCATAGTGCACACGTCACCAACTAAATAAAATTTAAAATTACTATATCATGTTGATAAGATTAAAAACACGTTTTTAGTTAGCGAGTGGCTCACCCTGGAGGTGAAACAGCGACATTTTACCAATAGGCGAAAACAATTTAAATTATTATTTCTCGTTACGAAAGTCTTTCTAGCAGATAAGCGAAACGCTAAGTCATAGATATGCACGGAAAGTTTTTTGGGACATAATTTAACATTTCCTTTTCTTCCCCTGATTTGCGTGGTGTAGTGACGTCATGTAATGGCGCGGTCGGAACAGTATTGCGGGAGATTTAAAATGAAGACAACAAAAATTCCTTTCAATGCGAGTTCGATATACGTATAAAATTGCTGCAAGTAATATAATCTCTTAAGGCGATTTTTCTGAAACCTACTTCATCGTGTACCCCTTTTCTTGTCCTTTGAGACAGCTAGTAATATATGATAACATGCCACCAGAGCGTAAAATTACACAGTCGTAACTGAGCACTGCAGGTACAGGGATGAGAATGCCAAATTGCAAAAAAACTCTGAAACAGGCCGGGGGTTTGGGGGCCGCGTAGGCAGCAACAAATTGCAATTTTGTGACCATAGAGAATCTCTAAGTGGACTTAAAATATCAATTACCTTGTTTCATGTATAATTTAAAATACCCAACTATCGAGGATACATGATACCTAATTGTCTCAAAAACGCCTAAGTACTGGCCGCTCCTATGCAAAAGTATATAAAAACTGTCTGCAATTGACTCAAATAACTCTGCACAATTGATTCTATATTTTTGTACATAGAGATCTACACGTGGTTACACTGATGTACGTGACGTAAACAAAGTGACGGCCTGCCAACTAGCGGTCAGCTTGTGAAATAATGTACTTGGTCCGTAAAAATTTGTCAACAAATTTACGCGATTTACAAAAATGGCACTACTGGTCTTCCAAAAACTCGGAATTCCGCGTATCCGCGGAAAATTCTCATCCCTGCAGGCACCGTTTTGCAAAAATTACACGGTGAGTGATGAGTAGCTTACCAGTACATGGTGGCGCCTCCTGCTGCGTAGAATCTGTAGGTGAAAGGCTGCGTGTTTGATAAACAGCAAATATCTTGCCCTGAAAACAATTATAATTCACTTAGATAAGTCCTAAACAGGTAAGTGACTCACAATACATAGATTGCACACAGCGTTTAGCTCCGCCCACCCTGATGACGTAACACACGTTCTCACAAACACTCACTCGCTGACACCTGTGTTTAGCTCCGCCCACCCCGATGATGTAACACGTTCTCACAAACACTCACTCGCTGATACCAGAATTGAGCTCCGCCCAACTTGATGATGTAACACACGTTCTCACAAACACTCACTTGCTGATACCAGCGTTTAGCTCCGCCCACCTTGATGATGTAACACACGTTCTCACAAACACTCACTTGCTGATACCAGCGTTTAGCTCCGCCCAACTTGATGATGTAACACACGTTCTCACAAACACACACTCGCTGATACCAGAATTTAGCTCCGCCCATCCTGATGATGTAACACGTTCTCACAAACACACACTCGCTGACAATTGTGTTTAGTTCCACCCACCCCAATGATGTAACACGTTCTCACAAACACTCACTCGCTGATACCAGAATTGAGCTCCGCGCACCTTGATGACGTAACACACGTTCTCGCAAACACTCACTCGCTGACACCAGCATTTAGCTCCGCCCATCCTGATGATGTAACAGGGTAAATAATTATGAATACAGTGTTAATACACTCTACGTATTCAAGTTTGCTTTTTCCTTATTATTAATGTAAAATATTACATTATTTAAATAATTATGAATACAATGTTAATATCCAAAATGAGCCTACAAACATTGTGTCAAGTGTGCAAAGCCGTCTAAACAATTTTGCCATTGTCCATGCACTTAGAAATGTGTATATAGAATCAATTGGACATGTATTACCAGAAACCTCTGCATTGAGTAATGCTGATACTGCCAATCAAAATGCATACGTTTATTAAACTACAATGCTATTGTAACCACTACAGCCGCTATTTACGCAGGACAATACCGTTTCTCAACATGGTGACATGCGAAGTTCTTTTACTTTGTTAAGGGCAGTTTCTGGCCTTAACATGTAGGTGGCAGCACCTATGTGATCTTACCTATAATTTTACCTGTGAAGTTGTAAATTAGGTTGAGTCTCACTAAACACGCTTACAGAAGCCTCAGCAAACGTTAAATAATGTTTAGATAAATTTTCAAGTAATTATTTGTAGCGTCTCTACCTGATTTGCTGTAAACCAGTATGACGTTCCAAGGATGTATCAAGTTGTCACAGCCGCACGATGCGAGTAATATTTACTTTTATTGTCTTAAATTATAATAATTAGATAAATTATACATTTATAAGCAGTGAAAGCAGTCAAATTTATTATTTTTATTTTTTTATAAATACAGAAATAAAGATTTCTGAGAACACCGTATGCTATGAAGGAAATTCTTCTGTGTTTCCATCACATGGCTCCGCGACGGGGAATTGAACTCCGGCCTCCCGTGTGACAGGCGGGAATACTCACCACTATACAATCGAAGAAAGGTTATTCATTTTAAAAATATCGCAGAATTAACAATTTGAACAATTCAGAATGGTGACAGGTTTGGTAAACATGCCGAAATCTCCCTAGTCCTAGAAACGATTAATCAACGTACTCAACAAATGCGTCGACCAGCTCTTGCCGAAGACAGCATAATTTATGCCTGTGTTCTCGCGGGAATCCAAAATTTTTCATCGATTCTGAAAATTCTAGCCCTTCGACTGGAAAACAAAAAGTAAACGAATACGTAAAAACGGACAGACTATCGTTGTTCAACTAAACTTTATGAACAAGAAAATAAATGCAAACAAAAAGTCATCACACTAAAAATGTAATAAATGCAATAATTAGTGAATGTCATCATCAGTAATCCAAGGCTGAGTTGGACAACTACCCGAAAATTTCTGAGTGCAACGCTCACCAAAAATGCTCCAAAAGTTCGCCAAATAGTCGAAAAACATTCGCAAGTGTTCGCCCTTGTTGCCAAAAGGTAGCTGACTTTGGCAAATTTTTTTAAAATTTTTAAAGTTTGTTGCCAGAGTTGCAAAACTCACCACCTAGCCAAACTGTAGCAAACTTGTTTGAACATGCGCTAAACCTGCAGGAACACGTTGCAAATTAACGGCAATGTTCGTCAAGAATTTTAAAGATCCACAGTAACTTGGAGAACAGTTACGAGACGCGCGTTTGAGAATGCTGAAACGACTTCGCGACTGTTTTCAAACATTTTTGTGACAGTTTGGAAAGTTTCAGGGATGGGAGTGACAAATTGCAAAAGACTCTGAAAAAGGCAGGGGGTTTGGGGGCCACGTAGGCCTCCTTACAGCCAGCAACAAATTGCAATTTTGTGACCATAGAGAGCCTCTAAAATATCAATTACCTTGTTTCATGTATAATTTAAAATACACAACTATCAAGGATACATGATACCTAATTGTCTCAAAAACGCCTAAGTACTGGCCGCTCCTATGCAAAAGTATATAAAAACTGTCTGCAATTGACTCAAATAACTCCGCACAATTGATTCTATATTTTTATACATAGAGATATACACGTGGTCACACTGATGTACGTGATGTAAACAAAGTGACGGCCTGCCAACTAGTGGTCAGTTTGTGAAATAATGTACTGGGTCTGTAAAAATTTTCTCAACGAATTTACACAATTTACAAAAATGGCACTACTAGTCTTCCAAAAACTCGGAATTCCGAGTATCCGCGGAAAATTCTCATCCCCGAAGTTTGAGTTATCTCACACTTCTTTCTGTGAAAATTCCATAAATTGATCGCGAAATGTCCAAAAAATACACGCTAGTGCGAAACATAAGTAAATCTGACGTGCGAGTTTTGTGCGACATTCTCGCCATTTTTCCTGGAGAAAAAAGCTTTACAATCCCAAAAAAAACCAAGGTGAAAAATGCCCAAAATTATCAAAATTTCGCGCGTATTATTAGTGACAAAACATAAGAGCGTGATTTTTTTGACGACTGTCGTTTAGAAAAATTTCAATCGTTGCAAAAACGTGAATCGGCCCAGCAAAACCCTAACTCAAGATGTCAGAGACGATTAAATTCAGTATCGTTACCTGGCAGGAAGTTCACATCGGGAGGAAAGGTACGTAGCAGATCCAGAATGTAATGTCTGCCGTCGTTTCCTATGATGCCTTTACATTCTATTGACGAACAAAGTTCCACCATCTCGTCCTTCTCATTTAATACTCTAAAGATGAAAGAGACACTTTCGTTTGTCAAAAATGTTATTAGCTTCTGGAAGATTAGAATTTTTATTTTATTATTATCACATT
>JAQGDQ010001731.1:15000-27546 GCA_030141605.1 Tubiluchus corallicola
TAGACATTCTGTGTCAGATAAAGAACAATTCACATCAAAGCTTTCAGCCGAAAGATGGTGATTTCGTTAGTTCATCATTCACAGCCTTTCTTCAAGAATATTTTTGCAAACTGCAGACTTTGAATTGCAGTCTAAACATTTGCCGTAGCAAGTTCAAAACGTGCCCCGCTAACGACGCACATAGACATTGTTAAAGAACCAGGAGAAAAGTTAAGACTTCTACGAATTCATCGTATATATTAATTTTGCTGGTATATATATATATCGTCATAGGCGTATTTAGAATTAGCGAGAGGGCCACGGCGTCCCGTAATGCACATTCTCACGGACCAAACTCCAGTTTTTTTTCGAAATTTTGACCAAACAGCATGCCGAAAAAACGTTGTAGCGGCGCCTAGTGGGACTCTCAGACAGAGATATATAGCTCTTTAGAAAGAGGAAGAACAGGGCTATACGACGATGTGGGCTATATTTTAGGACACATCCACCAAAAGGAGTACCGACGAGTTAATTAGATGTTCTATTTTTGACAATTTTCGCTTGGAAAACTGCTGATGCAAAGCCATTGTTCTGACGTCATTCATTATACTCTGTCTATAACTTTAATTCAGTAAAAGCTGCTACCGGCTTTGTGTTAGGAAAATAAACGAACACTAGGGAGGATGTTCGCGCATTGTTGAATATAAGTGGATTTATAAATGAAGTTTTTTGCGGGGCCTTTGCTAGTAATAAATGAATGTTTAATTAGTAGAAAGGCAAGCTCACCGTCTTCAGCACGAATGGAGTCAATCGTGTGCTCCAATGTAGGAGCTACCCAAGAGTACAGCTGATACGGGGTGGCAACTCTCTCAAACGGATGCCTCTGTACTCTGAAATGGCATACAATACATTCTACATGAACATTTAAGTACCGTAAAGGGCAAGAGAGGCAAATACACCATCGGCTGCTATTAGATTAAAAATATTATGTGTGTGCTTGCATAGCAAAATCGTCCGTTAGTCGGCAATTAAGCTCTTCTAGTTATTCACATATCCTGAATCTCCATTTCATGAGCATCATTTTGATACCAAGTTCATCACTCTATGTTATTTCTACGCTGAGATAATCCACGTTGAAGTTGAGGTGCAGTCTACACACTGAAAAACGTAATCTTCAGAAAATCACTGTTAAAGTCAGCCATTGTTTTTTGTCGCGTTTCTATAAAACACTTAGCAACCGGACAAATGTTGGTCTAAGGACTTTGCAAGAACACACTGCAGTTATGCTTAAATCCGGTAGATAAATCTGGGCTTTGCAAGATAAAAAACCCAAAGCAAAATGACTGATTCGACGAGCTACTATCAGAGTTTGAAAATACAATTTTTTTTACAGCTGCAGTACTAGTTTCTAGCCTGAGAAGTGTGTAGGTGGTTAAAAAATTAAATTCTCAGTATTTTTCGAACATTTTCTTGATAATTTGATGCTAGAATACAAAATTCCAATATATTTGGCATTTGTTTTTATAAAAAAATGAAAAATAGGTATTTGACCCAATTTTTGGTGCCTTGAAATATTATAATGCAGTTTTAACAATGCCAACTTATTGACATTTTTGTTTGCAAGCGGTCATATTATTCATACACAAACGTGATAGTAACATATCAAATGGCAATGAATGTCATTGAATGGCCATTCTGTTCTAAACAGACCGCTGGCTCATAGTTGATAGCATTTTGAATTGGCAGACGTTGCACTCGCAGAGTTAGCTGAAATGACTAGGAGTAAAGAGGACCTGTTAAACTATGTTAAAAGCGTTATGATAGATAATTATGCTGATGAATGCTGGCATGAAGCCCAGTTAAGGTGTGGTGTCACGTGATCAAGTGATTCAGAACCGAAGCGTCGGTGCACGAGGTATAAGCCTTGTGATGCACCCAGCTCAGGGGATTGAGTCTGGGAGCTGAAGGAGAGCAGGCTAGATCAGGAGCTTGGCATTACTATCTGCCATATTTATTGTGTTTGATGTTCAATAAACGTGTAGTTTTATAATCTGACTCTTCATAGTTTTGCCATCCCTAAAAACACCAATAATCAGCTTCACACAACCAACACAATGAATTATTTTACTCTATGTACTTAAACGCTAAATATTTTTACTCTAGCAATGCCACTGTGTCAGTCATAATCAAAAAACATCAACAAATTCAGATCCGAAAGATGGTAATTTGAAAGTTCATCATTCACAGCAGCACGATCGAGCCACAGAAAAATCCAAAAACGTATTTTGCAATAATAGTGAATCCGAGCTCCGCCACGTACCTCTTCTTTTGAAGAACGGCAAAGTTTCGTTTAAAAGCCGGACTGATCTGACAGAGGAGGTCAATCAGCGAATGTGACAAGTGCTTCTGCTGGGCGGCTTTGGGATTAAAAACATCTTCGGTTGTTCTGTAAAAATAATGATTTATAAGTATCAATACCAGGTTAACACTGTACTGCGTTCGAGGTCCACGTGCTCTCTGTTGCGACTCTTTAAACACCTGTAAATCAAAATCAGAATTTTTGCAAACAAATTTCACAAGTAACCTCTGAGAAAGGTTGATTTTTGGAACTGTAGCGGCACAGTACAACCACGAAGAAAAAACTAAAGCACTCTCAATAAATGAGAGGAACATCTAAACTTTGTGGTAAAAACAGCAAAATAATTCACAGCACTAGATATAATGGATAAAAGTCATGGTTAGTGTAACTTGAAAGTATTACTTACTGCTACGTACAACGCTTTGAAATCAGTTCTATATGTAGTGCTATGATTAGTATAAACAGCACTGAGCCCCTTATTCCATTTGTAGCAAGTACACAGCCGTGTTTAGCTCCCTTATTCTATTTGTAGTAAGTACACAGCTGTGTTTAGCTCCCTTATTCCATTTGTAGTAAGCACACAGCTGCGTTTAGCTCCCTTATTCTATTTGTAGTAAGTACACAGCTGTGTGTAGCTCCCTTATTCCATTTGTAACAAGTACACAGCAGTAAGCACACAGCTGTGTTTAGCTCCCTTATTCCATTTGTAGCAAGCACACAGCTGTGTTTAGCTCCCTTATTCCATTTGTAGCAAGCACACAGCTGTGTTTAGCTCCCTTATTCCATTTGTAGTAAGTACACAGCTGTGTTTAGCTCCCTTATTCTATTTGTAGTAAGCACACAGCTGTGTTTAGCTCCCTTATTCGATTTGTAGTAAGTACACAGCTGTATTTAGCTCCCTTATTCCATTTGCAGCAAGTACACAGCTGTGTTTAGCTCCCTTATTCCATTTGTAGTAAGTACGTAGCTGTGTTTAGCTCCCTTATTCTATTTGCAGCAAGTACACAGCTGTGTGTAGCTCCCTTATTCCATTTGTAGTAAGTACATAGCTGTGTTTAGCTCCCTTATTCCATTTGTAGTAAGTACACAGCTGTGTTTAGCGCCCTTATTCTATTTGTAGCAAGCACACAGCTGTGTTTAGCTCCCTTATTCCATTTGTAGTAAGTACACAGCTGTGTTTAGCCCCCTTATTCCATTTGTAGTAAGTACACAGCTGTGTTTAGCTCCCTTATTCTATTTGTAGTAAGCACACAGCTGTGTTTAGCTCCCTTATTCTATTTGTAGTAAGCACACAGCTGTGTTTAGCCCTCTTATTCTATTTGTAGTAAGTGCACAGCTGTGTTTAGCTCCCTTATTCTATTTGTAACAAGTACACAGCTGTGTTTAGCTCCCTTATTCTATTTGTAGTAAGCACACAGCTGTGTTTAGCTCCCTTATTCCATTTGCAGCAAGTACACAGCTGTGTTTAGCTCCCTTATTCTATTTGTAGTAAACACACAGCTGTGTTTAGCTCCCTTATTCTATTTGTAGCAAATACACAGCTGTGTTTAACTCCCTTATTCTATTTGCAGCAAGTACACAGCTGTGTTTAGCTCCCTCATTCTACTTGTAGCAAGTACACAGCTGTGTTTAGCTCCATTATTCTATTTGTAGCAAGTACACAGCTGTATTTAGCTCCATTATTCTATTTGTAGCAAGTACACAGCTGTGCTTAGGTCCCTTATTCTATTTATAGTAAGTACACAGCTGTGTTTAGCTAAGTTTTTAAAGCACAACCAAACCTTCCACTTACATAAAGCTTAAAAAATTCGTCTCGAAATTTCACACCAGTTACATACTGCCTTTTTGCATATTAGTCTAGCGTCGGCAGTAACGTTGTATAAAACACAGCCATTTTGACAATAAGTCATTTGAAACAAGTTTAGATAACACTGACTAAAGTTTGAAAAAAAAATCAAAGCATTTATAGTGCACACTTCACTAAGTAAGTAAAATTTTAAATGCTTGTATCTTGTCAATAAGATTAAAAATACGTTTTTCGTTACTGAGTGCTGCACCCTGGAGGGTGAGTCAACGACATTTTACTGATTGATGAAAATATTTTAAATTGTTAATAATTCTAGCTACGTAAGCCTTTCCAGCAGGTAAGCAAAATGCTAAGTAATATAGATTTTGCATGGATGGTTTTTTAGGATATAATTTAACATTTACTTTTTCTTCCCTAGAGTTTCGTTTCCCTAGGTGACGTCATGTAATGGCGACTTCAGAACAGTATTGCGGGAAATTTAAAATGAAAACAAACTCAAATTCCTTTCAGTGCGAGTAAGATATATGCATAAAATTGCTGTAAAGTAGTATAATTTTTTAAGGCGATTCTTCTGAAACTTACTTCAGGTGCCCCTTTTCTTGTCCTTTAACATATTTTAAGACGATTACTCTCAATATAAAATATAGGAACAGTGACTCATGTTAAACTGTTAAAGTAATTATTGCAGTACAGTGGCCGCCGCTTATTGTGGACACGTCGGGCCAGCAGTGTATGTCCATATTAAGCGGCTGTCCATATTAAGCGAAGTGACCCATGAAGACCCTTCCCCTTCATTAAAAAAGGCAAAAAACTGTCTGTATCAACTCGTCTCCTGTTTTATTAAAAAAAAGAAGTCAGACGAGTTTGTTTGGCAGGAAACTTTTCTCTCAACCTTGAGCGGAAGGAAGTTATCACAGTTTCGAAGCTCTCAAGGCCACGGCAAACGGCGAACTGACTGATGCAATGACTCACACAGGCAGCAGAGCGGGAAGCTCTTTTCAATCACGCGCGCAGGCCGTGGTTGGCACGGCTGGTTCACGTGCCAAGAATGTTCGCTGTCCATATTAAGCGGCGGTTGTCCATATTAACCGGCGGATTTTATTAGGGGAAAATTCCGTCCCTCGCGAGTTGTCCACAATAACCGGCTGTCCACAATAACCGTGTCCATAATAAGCGGCGGCCACTGTAACAGTAATTTTCTATTATGATGTAATTGTTGAATTGCAAATTAATATTATTAGTGTATTTATTTTAATTCTGATATATAGATATTTTTATTTCTAGACATCTCTATTCTGTGTCAGATAAAGAAAAATTCACATCAAAGCTTTCAGCCGAAAGATGGTGATTTCATAAGTTCATCATTCACAGCCTTTGTCATTTGTTCATCATTCACAGCCTTTCTGTGATATACGCATAAAATTGCTATAAAGTAATATAATTTTTTAAAGCGATTTTTCTGAAACCTACTTCAGGTACATCCCTTTTCTTGTCCTTTAAGTGAGCATTACAAGCAATACAAATGATTGTGCTCAGGAACTGGGGCAATTACAATTGCAGATGTATCTAAATGTTTTTAATTTGTTAGAAACACAGATACGCAGCAGTCAAGTTAACACAGTAGTTGAGTAAAGTAATCCATAAGCATTTCGTATCTAACACAAAGCTTAAAAATCATTTTTCCAATTCTCCTTTAAAGGAAGACCGGACGATTGTTTACACTCAATCTCATTTTAATTTACTGTCCAGAATATACATTTTCTTGTCTATAAAAGTTAACAATTGTTACTTATATTTGAATAATTAGCTTAGAAAATTAATTAACGGCAACCGAACACAGTTATTGCTTACGTCAGAAACTAACCACAGTTTGTCCAATGGCAGGCATCTTGCCATGCGCGCCAAGCATGTTTGCATAAATGTTACAGTTTAAATGCGTGATGTTCACGAAAATGGGCTCTGCGTCACATGACGTCAGAAACTAACACAGCAGTTCATGATCATGCTTATCACGGTACCGCCTTCTATTTGTCGGCCACACAAATGTGACAAAAAGGCGCCGTTGCCAATCTTAGTAGATTCTCTGAGCCGCGCGTAGCTTTGAAAGTTTAAGTATCCGTGGTAATTATTATTTAATCTAAGCTTTGATTTAAAAAAAGCTATTGTAGTTTTCAATATTTTAGAGCATTCTTTATTCTGAACTCATGTTTACACAATCGTCCGGTTTTCCTTTAACAAATAGTTACCCATGAGTTAATGCGTCACGAAAAAGAAAAGATTCGAGTGAAATTTTGAAACTTACTGATTCACATAAAAGCCTTTGGTTGAAGCAGTGATGTGATATCTTTTGTCTTCTAATGTGATTACATACAGATATAACAAATCACCTGTAAAACAAAGAATGTGCATACAGCATTCGTGGCATTGTAGGCTTAACTGATTCATATATCTAGTGTAGATCTGAGTTTGACAATTGCCAACAGATGTACAGTTTTTCACAATGCCGAGTTTGACAATTGCCAACAGATGTACAGTTTTTCACAATGCTGAGTTTGACAATTGGCAATGGATGTACAGTTTTTCACAATGCTGAGTTTGACAATTGCCAATAGATGTACAGTTTTTCACAATGCTGAGTTTGACAATTGCCAATAGATGTACAGTTTTTCACAATGCTGAGTTTGACAATTGCCAATAGATGTACAGTTTTTCACAATGCTGAGTTTGACAATTGCCAATAGATGTACAGTTTTTGACAATGTTGAGTTTGACAATTGGCAATGGATGTACAGTTTTTGACAATGTTGAGTTTGACAATTGCCAATAGATGTACAGTTTTTCACAATGCTGAGTTTGACAATTGGCAATGGATGTACAGTTTTTCACAATGTTGAGTTTGACAATTGCCAATAGATGTACAGTTTTTCACAATGCTGAGTTTGACAATTGGCAATGGATGTACAGTTTTTGACAATGTTGAGTTTGACAATTGCCAATAGATGTACAGTTTTTCACAATGCTGAGTTTGACAATTGCCAATAGATGTACAGTTTTTCACAATGCTGAGTTTGACAATTGCCAATAGATGTACAGTTTTTCACAATGCTGAGTTTGACAATTGCCAGCAGATGTACAGTTTTTCACAATGCTGAGTTTGACAATTGGCAATGGATGTACAGTTTTTCACAATGCTGAGTTTGACAATTGCCAACAGATGTACAGTTTTTCACAATGCTGAGTTTGACAATTGCCAATAGATGTACAGTTTTTGACAATGTTGAGTTTGACAATTGGCAATGGATGTACAGTTTTTCACAATGCTGAGTTTGACAATTGGCAATGGATGTACAGTTTTCCACAATGCTGAGTTTGACAATTGCCAGCAGATGTACAGTTTTTCACAATGCTGAGTTTGACAATTGCCAATGGATGTACAGTTTTTCACAATGCTGAGTTTGACAATTGCCAGCAGATGTACAGTTTTTCACAATGCTGAGTTTGACAATTGCCAGCAGATGTATAGTTTTTCACAATGTTGAGTTTGACAATTGGCAATGGATGTACAGTTTTTCACAATGCTGAGTTTGACAATTGCCAATAGATGTACAGTTTTTGACAATGTTGAGTTTGACAATTGGCAATGGATGTACAGTTTTTGACAATGTTGAGTTTGACAATTGCCAATAGATGTACAGTTTTTCACAATGCTGAGTTTGACAATTGGCAATGGATGTACAGTTTTTGACAATGTTGAGTTTGACAATTGGCAATGGATGTACAGTTTTTCACAATGTTGAGTTTGACAATTGCCAATAGATGTACAGTTTTTCACAATGCTGAGTTTGACAATTGGCAATGGATGTACAGTTTTTGACAATGTTGAGTTTGACAATTGCCAATAGATGTACAGTTTTTGACAATGTTGAGTTTGACAATTGGCAATGGATGTACAGTTTTTGACAATGCTGAGTTTGACAATTGCCAATAGATGTACAGTTTTTCACAATGCTGAGTTTGACAATTGGCAATGGATGTACAGTTTTTCACAATGCTGAGTTTGACAATTGGCAATGGATGTACAGTTTTTCACAATGTTGAGTTTGACAATTGCCAATAGATGTACAGTTTTTCACAATGCTGAGTTTGACAATTGGCAATGGATGTACAGTTTTTGACAATGTTGAGTTTGACAATTGGCAATGGATGTACAGTTTTTGACAATGTTGAGTTTGACAATTGGCAATGGATGTACAGTTTTTGACAATGTTGAGTTTGACAATTGGCAATGGATGTACAGTTTTTGACAATGCTGAGTTTGACAATTGCCAGTAGATGTACAGTTTTTCACAAATGTGTCATGTCCCATGCATGCGCCATGTTTTAGAAATTATCGTGAGCCAAACAGACCACTTTGCTTTACCCACATGTCACGTGACGGTTGTAATTAAGATGTGTTGCGGTGATACACTTAACCTTTGACTTACGGGTATTACACGTGCGCACAAAGAAATTGCAAGAAGGCTTATTGCAGTACTAGCACAAGCTAACATTCAGACAAAAAAGAAAAAATGTTGAGAGTTTGTTACGAGACGAACCAGACACAAGGTGGTACCCCCCCCCCCCCGGCAGGCTGTTGCTGTGTCTAATCACCCCTCCCCCTCCCCCTGGCAGGCTGTTGCTGTGTCAGATCAGACAAACGAATCAGCACCGAATATTTCAGTCCCGAAAGATGGTAAATTTTGTAGATATCATCATTCACAGCAGAGTAAACTGCAACAGTAATTGCCACGCTCTCTCGCCAGCTTTGCACTTTCCTTATTTTTTGCCATTCACTAATTTCATGTTACTATTTCTTATTCGGCCAGGACGGGTTTCTTTAAACATTTGTATAGTTAAACAATTAATGGTAGACTCACAACAAAAACATGTTAGATGGAAAGAACAAAAACAGGAAATTTCTAGAACAGGCATTTATAGAGTTACTATTTACAAGCTGTAATAAATAAAAGTGAAGAAAGCATGAATAAGACTCTGACAAATAACTAGGTCAATGTAAAGTCATACATTTATAATTATAACTAGAAATAACAATTGGAAATAATTAGTAATGTTAGAGAAAATTTAACAAGATTGTTACTAATTATTTCTAATTGTTATTTCTGGTTATAATTATAAATGTATGACTTTAAACTGACATTTTACATCAACCTACTTATTTGTCAGAGTCTTACTCGTGTTTTTATCACCCATATTCAGCGATGAGAATGACAAATTGCAAAAACTCTGAAACAGGACGGGGGTTTGGAGGGCCGCAGAGCCATAAAGACCCCAATTTTGTGACCATAGAGAGCCTCTAAGTGGACTTTAAATATCAGTTACCTTGTTTCCTGCATAATTTAAAATACTCAACTATCAAGGAAACATGATACCTAATTGTCTCAAAAACACCTAAGTACTGGCCGCTCCTATGCAAAAATATATAAAAACTGTCTGCAATTGACTGAAATAACTCCACACAATTGATTCTATATTTTTATACATAAAGATATACACGTGGTTACACTGATGTACGTGATGTAAACAAAGTGACGGCCTGCCAACTAGCGGTCAGCTTGTGAAATAATGTACTGGGTCCGTAAAAATTTTCTCAACGAATTTACACGATTTACAAAAATGGCACTACTGGTTTTTCAAAAACTCAGAATTCCACGTATCCGCAGAAAATTCTCATCCCTGTATATTTATTACAGTGTTACTACATTTTAAGCACACTGCCTTCGTTAATTAACTAATTATCAACCACTTTGCATAACAGCAAAGATTTAATAATAAACCCAGCATCTACAAAATCCACTTTTCTAAATTTCAAGACAAGGAGAGGCATAAACGGTTTACAAAAGGACGATCCTCAAAAATGTGGCTCGTTTCTAGAAAAACCTTTGCTACCACATGCAAAGAATATACTGTACCGTGCATTTTCCGTGGTCCGGGGGGTGGATTCCAACCGCTCACAGTCAACACTTTCAGACACTGGGGTGCTCTTTGATCTTTGGAGATGGGATGCAGCGGCATTAACGGCCGCTCTTTACAGTCGGGGATTATGTAATCCGGAGGCGTACAGTCGACTGACTCGCGTCGTGATTTTTTCTTTTCTGTAAGAAAATTCAGGCTAGAATAAGAATGACATCAAATACTGGCTGAAGGAAGGTTCTCACTTAAAAGTCGTCGAAGGTAAGGGCGTGGGTTTTATTTCTGAAATAAGTTTACCGATTTAATTTAGTTTGCAACCGGCGTTTCCTACACGGATGAGAATTTTCCGCGGATACGCGGAATTCCGAGTTTTTGGAAGACCAGTAGTGCCATTTTTGTAAATCACGTAAATTCGTTGAGAAAATTTTTACGGACCCAGTACATTATTTCACAAGCTGACCGCTAGTTGGCAGGCCGTCACTTTGTTTACATCACGTACATCAGTGTAACCACGTGTATATCTCTATGTATAAAAATATAGAATCAATTGTGCGGAGTTATTTGAGTCAATTGCAGACGGTTTTATATATTTTTGCATAGGAGCGGCCAGTACTTAGGCGTTTTTGAGACAATTAGGTATCATGTATCTTTGATAGTTGGGTATTTTAAATTATGCATGAAACAAGGTAACTGATATTTTAAGTTCACTTAGAGGTTCTCTATGGTCGCAAAATTGCAATTTGTTGCTGCCTAGGTGGCCCCCAAACCCCCAGCCTATTTAAGAGTTTTTTTGCAATTTGTCATTCTCACCCCTGTTACATGTGTTTGCGAGCAATAGCGGCTGTCTTCAGTGCTGATGACTGCAAAAGCTGATGCAAATTGTTACTTTATTTCAAGTATGTAATCTGTTTTTTTCTGTCACATAATGCCTGGGGCTGAGGGTGCAACAGTCAGCGTACTAATATATGGCCTAATAAACGAGACTGGTCTTGTTTAGTAACTGATTTAAATTCAGCTATTAAATTATGCATTGCTGAATGCATTAACCAGTAATCAGCAAGTGCATTTTCAGAGCCATACACGGCACGTGAGGCTAGAATACACGTGCGACATGTGCGTGATTTGCTCAAGTCATTGGACAATTCTGATGCGTACAGTGGCGTAGACTGCATGTCTTTGTCGTTTCTTAACACGGTGACTAATGGTGATATACTGGGTAAGTGTTTTTAGACAAAAATGCAATAATACTTCGATATTTTGTGTTAAAACAGTGTGTAAAAACAAACTGAAACTTCTTTTTCACAAACCCAGTTCTGTTAAAATAATTTTCTTTGTGTTATTTATTTGTTTTAGTTTAATTATGCATAGTATTTGGTGTAAAACAGTAAGGTAAGGTAGTGAGCAGAAAAAACCATTAACATGCACTGCACACACGCACACACACACACACACACACACAAACACACACACACACACACACACACACACAGAAAGGGCAAAGTACAGACATCTGGCCTGGTTTTCACATTGGCATAAAGCGCAACGTAACTTCAGTTCTTTTTGGATAATTTGTATAATTTATATTTTTCTTATTTTTTTTCTTATTTTTTTTTGTTATCTACAGCATCACCGTTAATTTTTAATAGACTAATCTACTTACAAGAAAGGGCAGGAGACTAGATGACCCTATGGGGTCCTTCCCTGCCTGGCTCCATGATTATAGTTACTTAATATTTAAAAAACTTTTGATGTTAGACTAATTGGAGAAAATAAAGGTTCTATGTCTATGTCTAACTTCATTATTATTGAGCTTCGTTTTTAGACTAGGAAACAAATTGCGTTTTCTGCCTAAACGAAAACAGTCCTTCTCAAGGCGACTGTTAAATGCGATTCTCTTGACTTTACACTACACGGTCAAGCTAAAGCTGCAATACAGCCGAGCACAACAACAAATCTGCTTTACTGGCGTGCAGTCTGAATTGGGAAAATTGTGAACCCTGAATTAACATATCATAAGCGGTAATCGTTTAAAACATTTGCAGAGGTAAAACGTATCACAAGTGCTAATGATTTCAAATGCTTGTACAGCAATGCTCCCCTAACAAACTACAAATACTTTTTCGAAGTAAATATCTAACAAGATTAAGTTTTTTGGGATTTGGATTTGGAATTCTTTGCTTCCTGGAAAAGGGAAGGAGGAGAGGAAGATGCCTAATGATAGTGACTGTAGTTAATTATACAAGTCATGCTGTCGCTCTCTATGCAGCCGTTATAATTAATCGCAGTGTTTGAGTAATATACTTACGTAAGAGGATTTCAATAAAGCTCTGTGTTACGTAATAACAGCAGGAGTGTAATGCTTAGTAGGGGA
Organism: Tubiluchus corallicola; assembly: GCA_030141605.1. NCBI lineage: Eukaryota > Metazoa > Priapulida > Priapulimorpha > Priapulimorphida > Tubiluchidae > Tubiluchus > Tubiluchus corallicola. The sequence goes on from JAQGDQ010001731.1 coordinate 27,487, forward strand.
GACCCGGGTAAAGTGGATCACTTAAGGGTTTTCCCTCATAGAGTTCAAGACGTTTGATCT
>JAQGDQ010001337.1:0-5000 GCA_030141605.1 Tubiluchus corallicola
TGTCAGCTTGTGTAGTTATAGTCTATTCTTACTGTAAATGTTACTAATGTCTAATGTAATCTTGTAGTAAAACTTGTCAGCTTGTGTAGTTATAGTCTATTCTTACTGTAAATGTTACTAATGTCTAATGTAATCTTGTAGTAAAACTTGTCAGCTTATGTAGTTATAGTCTGTTCTTACTGTAAATGTTACTAATGTCTAATGTAATCTTGTAGTAAAACTTGTCAGCTTGTATAGTCATAGTCTATTCTTACTGTAAATGTTACTAATGTCTAATGTAATCTTGTAGTAAAACTTGCCAGCTTGTGTAGTTATAGTCTATTCTTACTGTAAATGTTTTTGTAAATAGTGTATAAACTCTGTTGTGGTGAGGATTCTAAATCATGTTGTTCAAACTGTCTGATCCAATCCTATAATAAATTATGTTTAAACTAAAGCAGAAGCCAAGTCTCTCGGGAAGCTGAGCTTATTTTAATATTTGAGAAAAATGTTAGAAAATTTCAGCAATAAAATTGTGATAAGCATCTCGTGTAACTAATCATTTCAATTTAAAGTCGTGATTACTTCACCTTTGGGCACGCTCACTTTAGACGAAAAATGGCGTCATCCGGTTGCCGTGTAATATAAACAGTTATCCCGCCAGGTGCTCCAGAATCTTTTTCTAACTTATAGACGGAACTCGGTAAACTAGTAAGTAACTAAGCAACCAAGTAAGCACCCTAGTGTGCACTACACTATACAAATTAGTCAATTTCCATTCATGGTACCTTGACATTCATGAATATGTGCAAATCCCAGATGTACTAGAATTTCTTTTGCAAAATCTGTCCAACTACTGGCTACATTGTGACACTGTTTAACTGATACGTTGCATTGAAGACGTGCTATAGTAGATGACGGGCGGTTCATTACATGTATCAAGAAGCCAGTTATTCTACAGATTATATCTACACGGGTATTGTATCTGTCAACTTCACCCCCTCCTGCACTAGATTTACTAATTCTATTGTTAATTGACACCCGATTCCACAGTAGTAACTGGTAAATGCAAATCTTCCCACACCTCCTCTCTTCTACTCTCACTCATCTCCTCACCTCTCCTCTCCTCCACTCTCCTCTCTTTTCCTCTCCTCTCATCTGGTCTCTCCTCCTCTCCACTCCTTTCCTTTCCTCTCCTCTCTTCTCCTCTTCTCTCTCCTCCCCTCCTCGTCGCTCCTCTCCCCCCTACTCTCCTCCAGTCTCCTCTCCTTTCCTCTCCTCCCTTCTCTTCTCGTCTCCTCTCCTCTATCGTCTCTTTTCCTCTCTCCTCCTCTCTCTTCTGCTCTCGTCTCTCCTCCCCTCTCCTCGTTTCTCCTCTCCCCTACTATCCTCCAGTCTCCTCTCCTTTCCTCCCTTCTCATCTCCTCTCATCATCTCTTCTCCTCTCCACTCTTTTCCTCTCCTCTCTGCTTTTCTCTTCTCAGTTCGTGTCCTCTCCTTTCTTCTCCTCTCACCTCTTCAGCTCGAGTCTCTTTTCCTCTCTCCTCTCCTCTCTTCTCGCCTCTACCTTTTCTACTTACCGTCTTTATCTCATCACTTCTTCTTCTCCCCTCTACCTTTTCCCTTCTTCACTTCTCTAATCCGTTTTGTGACCTTTCTTTTACTTTCCGTCTATTCTGATCTGTTCGGTCCTTCTTTGCTCTCTTCTTCTTTGTTTCTCTTGCCATATCTCTTTCTTTGCACTGTTTTCCTACTCTGTTCTCTTTTCTCCTTTGTTTCTTGTTTTTTCATCTTTTTCCTTCCTTTGTCTACCTTTCTATGTTATCTCCTCTTCTACTCCCTTCTTTTTCTCGTCTCTCCCGTTCTTTTCCCACTGCTTTCCCGTTTCGCCTCCTCTCCACGCGTCCTCTCAGCTCAGCTCGCCTCCACTCACCCCACCTGTCAAATAGGAAAAAGCAAAAAAATTCTGCCCAAGAAGCTGCTTAAAGAATTCCTTTGTATTTCAAAATGGGAACACCAACATGTATGAACAGACAGGCGATCGGGAAGACATCGGAAAAACATCAGAAACCTGCACTATATAATCGACATAAAAAGTTATGAAAAAAGGGCATAAGTCCACTGACAACTCTCTCGTGACTCTCGTGAAAGCTGAAATCCTTCTCGACACATAAGTCTAAGAATTATTGCTGTAAGTATGATATTATCTTGACATTTGATGGAAGTGAATTGTTCTGGAAACAAGAGAATAGACCATAAGACATTTATCGTACTTAGCGTAATCAGATACCCTAAATGTACGCACGGTATTTCCATTAAACATTCCTGTTATGATGGCGAATATCACATCTCAGTTATATTTATAGGTTAGAGCAAAACTGTGGAAATAAGAGGCAAATTTTCTTCTGTGTTATTTTATGTTATGTGTATGTTATACATGCACATAATACGTTGTTTTTGGTTTCTTTTTTGTCTGTTGTCTGTTCAGAAACATCTTATTTATTTGCCATAAAAAATCGATATTCATAACTGTAAAGGCATAAAGGAACATCGCAGCATGAGAATAAAATTCACACAACTGTTAAAGGCAAATGCGTTCAGTGCAAACTAAAAACTACTGTGCCAAAGATTTAAAACAAAATATACATTATAATGTTACACGCAAATTATAATAGACTATATACAATATATACATGCAAAATATACTTTATAATTTGCGTAAATGAAATGTTCTTACGAAAGCTCGGAGCCTATTATTGATTATTCAAGCATGTATGTATGCGTGGAAAACGTTACCACTGTTACTCAATATATACAAAGACAATTTCGGCATTAGAAGTAGACACAAGACGTTAGTTTAAACATAATTTATTATAGGATTGGATCAGACAGTTTGAACAACATGATTTAGGATCCTCACCACAACAGTCTTTATACACTATTTACAAAAACATTTACAGTAAGAATAGACTATAACTACAGAAGCTAACAAGTTTTACTACAAGGTTACATTAGACATTAGTAACATTTACAGTAAGAATAGACTATACCTGCACAAGCTGACAAGTTTTGCTACAAGGTTACATTAGACATTAGTAACATTTACAGTAAGAACACACTATAACTACACAAGCTGACAAGTTTTACTACAAGATTACATTAGACATTAGTAACAATTGCAGTAAGAATAGACTACAACTACGCAAGCTGACAAGTTTTATTACAAGATTACATTAGACATTAGTAGAAAATGACGGTCAGAAAACTTTAATGTGCGAATATTTAAGACTGATGCATTTCATATCAGACAGACATTACTGGAAGCATTTAGTGCGTAATATAAAGTCATGTTTGCATTGGAATATTTTGCAGTTAGCAACATAGTGAAATTAATATTTCTCGAATAATAACAACTTCAACAGATCATTAGTTCCTAGGGCAGCTATATTAAGGTTTTCGGGCAGAAGCATTTCATTTAGTTTATCAAACATAACAACCCTAGTTTGTTGATACAATGGGCAGTGCAACAAAAAGTGTTCAACAGACTCAAATCGAAATCCACAGTTACAATTCGGCAATATTGCATGACCGTCATTATCTTAACAGGACATAAGGCGTTAGTGCTTACATACAATAGTCTACGTAATCTTAGTCTACGATTGGCACAGTTCAAATGTAAGACCCACCCAAGCAAACAGCAACTGCAGCACGCTAGACAGTCCTGTCACTCATACCAAATACGGCAACAATTCTATCACTAAACAAGGAGTTCAACTCTGGAATACCCTGCCATCAAATTTAAAACAAATCAAGTCTTTCGACGAATCAAATTTAAAAATACATACATTAAATCGTTTTGAAAACCCAACATACGTAAACGATAATATACATTCATCCGCAAATTTTATTACCCACGTCCATTTTAAATTATACGTATATATTGTATATAGTCTATTATAATTTGCGTGTAACATTATAATGTATATTTTGTTTTAAATTTTTGGCACAGTAGTTTTTAGTTTGCACTGGACGCATTTGCCTTTAACAGTTGTGTGAATTTTATTCTCATGCTGCGATGTTCTTTTATGCTTTTATAGTTATGAATATCGATTTTTTATGGCAAATAAAGATTATATATATATATATATATATACGATGCGACGCTTTTAATTCGCTATCATCAGGCCTAACCTAGTTAGGAGGTGCGGGGCCTTTCTGGAAACAATTTTGGTGGCCCTAAGGTTCCCAGCTAAAGTTTGCCTATTACAACTTATATAGTTCAATGACAGAAAACAAGCAGTCAAAATGTGCCTGCGATTTAATGGACCAAACAGCTAAATTTTTATATAAAATTTTGTAGCATAAAACGTGCAGTGTACTAATTTTGTCACAAGATACTTTTTGAAAATTCTACAGGTTTATACATATCTAAAAGCCGTTACACGTTTGTTTACATATTTGTTTTTTTTAAAGCAAAACCTGACCCAATGTTAAACTGTAGGTCAAAACAACATATTCCTTTAAAATATTGAAAGGAAACTTTCTATTTTTAAAGAATGTCTTACGTAAAACAATTTTTACCACACAAACACAATTTCACGCTCACGCCAATAATTCTTCGCTGTTGCATGGATTTCACCATTCGCTAGTTAAATGGGCATTAGCGCTGGCATTTCGGAACAGGTGCTGTACCTCTCAGTTCCGATAGTTTTGTGTGTGGCGAACCGCACACGTTCGACAGCTCGTGCGTGAGCATAGCGGTAATTTGGAATTTGAGTTTTTATCTTAAAACTCGCCTAGTTTTAGTACAACACACTGAATATCTTACAGTAGCACTTTACTTCAATTTTCACTTTCGCAAACACGTTCAACACGCTCATGGAATATTTTTGCTGTAGAAAATTATGTTCGTTTGTGATGTCATCGATAGCTGGACCCGCCCGCCGTTAATTAAGTTTTTAATTTATGATTTAATTATCACAAACACTTCTGCAGTATTAATCGTGTTAAAATGTATAATT
>JAQGDQ010001337.1:7500-46320 GCA_030141605.1 Tubiluchus corallicola
AGTAGTAGTAGTAGTAGTAGTAGTAGTAGTAGTAGTAGTAGTAGTAGTAGTAGTAGTAGTAGTAGTAGTAGTAGTAGTAGTAGTAGTAGTAGTAGTAGTAGTAGTAAAATCTTTATTTGCCATTTTAAAAACATTGACCATCATAATGAAAGACAGACAATCAGTGTTAGTTCATATAAAAACATACACTGTTCTGGGCAAATGCGTCTAGTGCAAGCTAAACTATAAGTGCAACTAGAAATTCAAAAATAAAATATAAACTAGTTTAGTAAGGTCTAGGAAAAATGAAATTATGATTTGAGTAAGTATCATCGTGTTCGTATGTCGGATATTCAAAACGAGTCATTAAATGTTTTTTTTAATTTAGACTTGAATATTGATAAAGAGCTGCTGTGTTTTAGTGATGTCGGTAATGAATTCCAAAGTTGTATTGCTTGTTTAGTAATGGAATTCTTTCCATATTGGTTGTTCGTTCTAATGTTTCTTAAATTTACTGTTCTGTTATTCGTACTGGGGTTTTCAAGAAGTGGGAGCTTATTGTTTTTGAAAGGAGAATTAATATTGTTGATATATTTTATAGATAAATAAGAGAGTTTGATAATCTCTATGGGCTTCTAATATGGGGATTTTCATGGAGTTTCTTAAAGAGGTGGCAGAATATTTACTTGTATTGTGAGATGATTTCAAAGAATGATCATTGAGCCTTATCGATGATTAGCAACATGATTAAGACAATGGATGATACACTTTGTGCCAAAATAAATAATGTTGGTTCCCTTCATCTACGTTATTTTGCTGACTGCAATAATCCTTTTCACAGTTCCAGCGATTGATGATGATCGTGAAAATGTCATAGGTTAAGTGTACCAGGTAACGCATTGGTGTACACTTCACAATGCCTCGCAGCCCAAGCTATTGTAATAGTAACAGTTATAACAGAGAGCTAGAACTTTACCTGGTTTTTTCTTCTTGTCCCCATACAAGGCCCTGCTAGGCACAGACCAATGTATAATTACATAAACTCCACGTAAAACAACCAAAAATTATTGAACTGGTGGCGGCACACGGCTTTGCTTTACCCATATGTCACGTGACAGTTGTAATTAAGACGTGTTGCTGTGGTACACTTAACCTTTGACCTACAGAAACTGCGCGTGCGCACAACGAAACTATGAAAACGTTTATTACATTTACCAGTCTGTGCCATATGCTCATCTGTAGGAAGCTACCTAATGAGAGAGTTAATTTGCTTTGATACTTGTAAAGTGGATTAATTAATACGCTAAGGCTTAATCCACTTTCAAAACTTAATTAGAATCATGACTACCCTGGCAAGCTATAAAGAGCGGCAATGTATTTAGCTCTGAACATAAGGAATGGAGGTAAAAATGGTACAGGAAAAATGGCACAAGTAAAATGGCATAAAAAGAGACGGGACCCAAATGGATTCAGGGGCGAAATGGGGATACTTCCCCGGAGCCCCACCCTCCAGGGGGGCCTCGCGCCGAGGTAACATTTTTTTGCTTTATGCGAACATTCAATTGTTCTTTCCTTTAACAACTGTATAACTCCATATTTTCTCTTCGAAAATGCTGCTCCGGCGTTCTAGCAGTCCAAAAATTTTCTGGGCGCCAACCATGGTGGCGACCGCCCCCCCCCCCCAGGGGGCCTCACACGCCCCACTTCCCCGGGCCTCGTAGGCCCTGCTAAAATATACCTGTATAAGTATTATATAGATTAGCAAAATGCGCACAAAATATTTCATTCATTAAATAGATTTGTATGCTGTACATACATGATATATTGTACATATTGTACATTTGTATATTTGTATATTTGTATAAAGGTCTAACTCGTAGTTGTTTGTCCTAGTAGAGATAATAAAAAAATGGTTCTATCTAATATACAAGTCCTCCTCTTTCCAAAGAGCTAACCAAGTCCTCCTCTTTCCCAAGAGCTAACCAAATCCTCCTCTTTCCAAAGAGGCAGCCAAGTCCTCCTCTTTCCAAAGAGCTAGCCAAGTCCTCCTCTTTCCAAAGAGCTATACTACTCCATCTGAGCCCTCTGCGAAGTCATTCGCGTGTTTTTTTTATTTGTACGTGGTATTCGGGCAAGTTTTATGAAAAAATAACCAGTAAAAAAATCTGTTAGACAGTTTTCATGACACCCCACCCCACCCCACCCCATCTATAAATATGCACCAAAGTGCCTCTTTCTTGTTGGCTACCATAAATTCACAAAGTCACGTGGCACCTCAACTTTTGAATCTTTGAAAATCAGGCTGTCACGGCCTGCCTCTTTCAGATCTTCCCTGTAGCTATTTTTCACCCAAACTTCTCTAACTCTTTCTTTTTCATTTTCGCGTTTTCGAATCGTACAAGCTAACACAATAAAAAGCAAAGCATATCTCCATATTGCTACCATAATTCTCAAACTAATATATCATGTAAGGTATGACCATCCCACAAATGCAATTTACTTGTCTGTTAAAACTCTTAAAGTGAAAGAAATATATGATGACATGTATTGTCTTCATTTCATGTATCATAATTCACTACTTCCACCAGCTTTTCAGTCATACTTTAGTCCAGTTTCAAATCAACATGATCATTACACAAGATATTCAGTCGGAAACTATGTACCCCCTCTTCCAAAAACAAATATAATGAAACAGTCATCAAAATATAATGTTATTAAAATATGGTCATCAATTCCGCGTGAAATGAAAACTCTTAATCTTTATCAATTTAAAAAAGCATCAAAGAATTACTTACTACAGCGGTATAATTAACTCACAATTTTACTCATCCTGATCTTAAGTTACTAACAAAACTTATTTTGTTCTAATGCAAATTATATTTTGTTCTAATGTAAATTATAACTGATGAAAATGTAATGTTAATTGTCAATTGTTTCACTTATCTGGAGGAGGACTCGAAAGCTCAATGCTCCTTCCTTCTCCTCACAGTAACTCGTTTAGTTTATAATTTTTTTCAATGTAATATCAATTTGTATGTATGTTTGTGTTGCTGTGGAATAAATTCATAATTCACCATTCTTTGCTGGCACTTCCTGCTGAAAAGGTATTACCAGAGTTCGACAGGGTGAACTCTCATGTCGTCTAAACACTCGCCAATGTTTACATCGACAGTTTTTGTTTGTTAGTTTCAGTTTGACAGTTTAAAAACTGATGGCGTCAACGGGCTATAAGGACTACCCGGCACTGGGACATGGCAAAAAAATCTTAAAAATGTTAAGGATCCCCAAAACAATGACGCCTCAAAATTCAAATAAACACACTACTGGTCCCAGCTCGGTAATTTAGTTGTTATGTCGTTTTAACTCACATTTAGAAATTTTACGAATTTCCTTACCTAAAGTAGAACTACGATTAAACGAATAAGTTTATGTGGATTGATTCAATACCTCTAACTTTGCGTGTGTAACTTGCTATTTTTGCCACCATTCTGAAAGTCTGCACCAGATAGTAAATGCTGAGTATGACGCAGATGATGGCGACAGCAATGGTAAGGATCATCTCCACCATCAGTATGCTGTTGTTCTTCGATATCATTGACTCAACATCGGCCATAACATCCAAGTGGATAAAACTGAGTAGATCTGTCATAACCTTCAATAATTTTGACATGCTCTCGAACCATTTTTCTGCCAAAATGGCGCTGCTCTTTCCCAATGGTTCATTCTTTTTGACTACCCGGGACATTTCGGACACCGTCACGTCAAGGTCCACGAGGCCAATTTCGTTGGCTTGTCGAAGCAGAGACGCGTACAAGTCTTTGTACGTACCCACGTACAAAAACGCTCCGTCCCTAAGTGTGGCACCTTCAGCAGATACCTCAAGAAAGTGAAACCACGGTCTCGTGTCTAAATTTCCATGGAGGTAATAGCAGAAGCCAAGGGCACGTTGTATTCCTAGAGCATCAGCAGACTTGACGATCATGTATGCGCTAACTGTCTTCTTCCAAAACGAATGGTCTTCTTTTGGAGTTACAATTTTTTGTCGACCCCATTTCAGGAAAGTTTGTATGGCACTTGTATACCACGCGATGACGTCTTCCACGTCCATAGTATTTAACTGAACGGAACTTCGAAACTCATTGAGTGCAATCTGAAATACTTCCTTTGTAATTACAGTGCCGTTCTCAAAATTTTCTGGCCAGTATTCGTCCGGAAATTTGCCAATCTGGACATCAACAGCTCGATAAATGCGTGACAAATTCCAAAACTGGCCTCCACAAATATGCCCAGAAGAAATTCCTCTCTCCTTTTGCAGTTTGTTAGCCAAATGGCTGACATTCAGCAACGTGTAAGTTCCTATCCTGGCGTCCTGTAAAGCTTCAGCCATCTGAAGGCGACTGGACAATGAGAAACCAGCTAAGTACATGAGAGTGCCAACTGGTACGACCAGTACCATGACCATTTTGAACACGAGAAACCATTGCGACTGCTTGCATCTTTTTTGATTCAATTGACGCTGATACATGTCCAGCACACTTGGCGCAAAATGTGACGAAACACCACTATGGAAGCTGGCAACTGATGCGGAGGAACGCAGGAGCCTGTTCGAATTGTTTTCATCATCGCTCCCTCGCCTCTTCAAAATATTATTGATAAATGTTGAAGCCTTCGAAGCCATTAAAGATGACAGACACAACCCTTACGGCAATCAACAGGACGCACTTGATTTTGCAAATGCCTATTGATATGGATTGATAGTAATAATACTAATTGCAACTGTGAAGAACTGAGCTAGTGCGCATGCGTCAGTGCTTATAATGATTTGTGCAAATGCTGAACAAATAATAAAAACATTCAATGCCGAGACCCGTGCAGCTGTTTGCTGCACGATCATAGCATCTTATAATGTCATTTATTATGTGCATTTTGGCAAGAAAATATTATTGAAAAGTGATCTCGAGCCAAAACGACAATGTCAAATTTTTGAAACCAAACATGGCTAAAGTGAAACCAATTACAAGAAAATGAATACTGAGTCTGGTATTGAACCTGAAACTTTTGAATTACAAGACACGTGCTAGGGCAATTAAAGGAAAACCGGACGGTTTTTAGACTCAATCTCATTTTAATTTACTGTCCAAAATATGCATTTTCTTGCCTATAAAAGTTAGCAGTTGTTTCTTATATTTGAATAATTTGCTTAGAAAGTTAATTAACGGCGACCGAACACAGCTATTGCTTACGTCAGAAACTAACCACAGTTTGTGCAATGGCAGGCATCATCCCTTGCGCGTCAAGCATATTTGCATAGGTGTTACAGTACTGCTTAAAAGCACGATGTCACGAAAAATACGCTTTACATCATACAACGTCAGAAACTAACACTGCAGTTCATTATCATGCTTATCACGGTACCGCGTTCTATTTGTCGGCCACGCGAATGTGACAAAAAGGCGCCGCTGCCAATCTTAGTAGATTCACTGAGCCGCGCACAGCTTTGAAAGTTTAACGAAATTTGAGTAATTACTATTTAATCTAAGCTTTTATATAGAAAAGCTTTTGTAGTTTTCAATTATTTAGAGCATTCTTTATTCTGTACTAACGTTTACACAATTATCCGGTTTTCCTTTAACCAACAGACCCGTTGTTATCTAGGCAAGTCTTAATTCAACCCCAGACTGTACTTCGGCAACCATTACTACTGTAGTAGTTTACTTCCGCTAGAAAGAGGCGTACATTATTTTTGCGCTTCCTGCTTGCGATGTCACTCTAATAAACAGATCGTTCTCGTCTTTGCACCGATTAACAATCTATTAACAATTAGCTTATTATTATCATTTCGGGAACAACTTAAGCAAAAACAGTAACAGAATGTCTGATCATCAATAATGTTTGTCTTTTCAAACAGTTTCAAGATTGTACGAAACGTTTCTTGTTGCTGTTGTTTTCTAGCACGATGTGAGTGGTGTGGCATAATGTGTTGTGTGAGCAATGTGAGTGGTGTGGCATAATGTGTTGTGTGAGCAATGTGAGTGGTGTCGCGTATCGTGTGGTGTGGGCGATGTGAGTGGTGTCGCGTCTCGTGTGGTGTGGGCGATGTGGGTGGTGTCACGTCTCATGTGGTGTAGGCAATGTGAGTGGTGTCGCGTCTCATGTGGTGTAGGCGATGTGAGTGGTGTCGCGTCTCGTGTGGTGTGAGTGATGTGAGTGGTGTCACGTCTCGTGTGGTGTGAGCGATGTGAGTGGTGTCGCGTATCGTGTGGTGTGGGCGATGTGAGTGGTGTTGCGTCTCGTGTGGTGTGAGCGATGTGAGTGGTGTCGCGTATCGTGTGGTGTGGGCGATGTGAGTGGTGTTGCGTCTCGTGTGGTGTGAGCGATGTGACTGGTGTCGAGTATCGTGTGGTGGGGCAATGTGAGTGGGGTCACGTATCGTGTTGTGTGAGCGATGTGAGTGGTGTCGCGTCTCATGTGGTGTGAGCGATGTGAGTGGTGTCGCGTATCGTGTTGTGTGAGCAATGCGAGTGGTGTCACGTATCGTGTGGTGTGAGCGATGTGAGTGGTGTCGAGTATCATGTGGTGTGGTGTGGGCGATGTGAATGGTGTCGCGTCTCGTGTGGTGTGAGCGATGTGAGTGGTGTCGCGTCTCGTGTGGTGTGGGCGATGCGAGTTGTGTCGCGTCTCGTGTGGTGTGAGCGATGCGAGTGGTGTCGCATCTCGTGTGGTGTAAGTGATGTGAGTGGTGTCGCGTATCGTGTGGTGTGGTGTGGGCGATGTGAGTAGTGTCGCGTCTCGTATGATGTGGTGTGGGCGATGTGAATAGTGTCGCGTCCCGTGTGGTGTGAGCGATGTGAGTGGTGTCGAGTATCGTGTGGTGTAGGCAATGTGAGTGGTGTCGCATATTGTGTGGTGTGGGCGATGTGAGGTGATTTTTTTTAAAAAATCTTCTAATATGGTATAGTGTGACGAATCATCTTCTAACGACAATCCACACAGAAAAAACTAAAAGAAATAAAAAAAATTAATTTAGGACATATGTTCCGTGGGTAGTTAAGTATTTTTTAATCTTAACAGCAAGATAAATCCACAATAATTGTTACACCTTTCAAAATAAACTAAACTTGTCAAAAAGAGAAAATTGGCAAGAGAAAACCTAGGTTTAAGCATGGATTTAGATCAATGGTGTTCGGATTGATAGTGTAATCCCGAGATGGCGAGATTACTAGACGCCTTAGCACGATAGTTAATAATATTTATAAGATTTCATGCTCCACCGAAAAAAGACCCATGAAGTCCACACAGTTAGTAAACCTTCCCAGTCGTACTGCCACAGTTTCTTTTCTTAGAAGCAGTACAGTGAGTCGGTAGGTGCAGAAGCATGAAATTTTGCTCGCTTAAGTTTTCACATATTATATTAGGTATAATTTTATTTCGACAAAATTTCGTATGTATTACAACATTAATTATAGTGCACTGGTGACTTTATGCAAGAATAGAATTGAATTATCTAGTCTCAGGGAATGATTAGACTGCAATAACGTCTAATTCGATAAACGAACCTTTTGATGCATGCATTCAAATGCGAATTAGCTGTATATCTAGCTGTATATTCTTGTGTACTGCTGTAAATTTAAAACTTCTTTGGTGAAATAAAACACAAGCACCAAATAATTTAATTAAGTAAATAAAACTGAAGTGTGACACCTTATTTAAGGAACGACCGTATACCGTTTTATTCAAGTCTAGTGTAACTGAGATAATAACATAATACATTTAGTGCACATTTCATACAGAGTAAGTAATTATTCATTATGCACACTGCTAAACTAAATAATTATATTAATAATAACTTTTGAACTGTAACTTGCCACTCGCATACAAACGCATGTCACCAGTAAACATGAATTTGCATTATAATGAACATATGATTAACAAACCAAACGCAATACACATAGAATAACCACAAGCAGGAAATGAAATGCTTACCTGTCATGAAATCACGAAATTACCGGAAAACCTAGGAAAATTAAGCAAGTGTGGAACAACTAACAATTCGGTTGCTTCAAAGACTTCAATGAATAGCAACGCTTCTATGGCATGAAATTTTGCCAATACAGCAAAATCTATCAAGAAATTATTATGCAATTAATTAATGTGGAACAATAGTTCGGCATTGTGAGTTGCAACCGCCGCTGCCACGCAATCGTGAGTACCAGTCATTCAAACATTCACGATAACTAAAGCTCTCAACATGGATACTCTCACTATGGATCAAGCTTAATCAAGTTATCTTAATTTTACATACTATTAACAAATAACTCTTTCTATCTTTTATATCATCCCATATATGAGCTTCATTTATTACATCATTCCATTTTAAGCACTAACGTTTTTTTAACAGACGATTCACTTTAAATTTTCAGATTATTTTCATTACTTTTTTTCTATCACTGTTAGGGACAATCTAACAAGCCCTGCTTTTTGATTGCCCGAAACACATTTACCTTCGTATATAGGTGAACAGTGTGTGAGGCTTTTCCTGTGCAGTATTTCTTATTTGTATTATGTTCATTGTAGGCCCTTTCACTAGATATTGTACATGAAACTATTGTAAATGTGTAATGTGAAATAAATGACTTATACTCTGGTCCTTGGCAGTGCACTTCATTTTAATGATATTTTGCCTCAGACTTTCCAGATGGCAGCACCTGCTTTTTGCTTATGCACGATTCTGAACATTCTGTTTCGAAAATTTGGTATGTTAGTGTTAGTGTAAGTGTGCCATGTAACTTAGGTAGTTTAATTACAAAATTTTAACGTTTTAACCTCAACAAATTTGTTAGTCCCCAGTTGTTTTGATTTGGTTGCTTGAAAAAGTATAGAGGGGAGATCGTAAGTAACCGTGTTATGGTGAGGTCTCTTACACTTCACAAACAAGTAGCTTGGCACGTTTTGTTGGACCAAAATGTGGTATTAAAAATAGCAAAATAATAGCAATATGAGGCATTATAAGACGACAACCAAAAGATAAGCCTGATGAACAAAGTTTGACAGAGATAAACGATTTAATTGTCGCTGAACTAAACGACTACACAGTTTTGCACACGGAACAAAAATCCGAGTAACAAACATTCAGCTAATGTTCGTAAGGCAACAAGGTTCAAATCAATTTTTAAGAAGCGTCTGAATAAGCATTGCCAACAAAACCTTGTCAAGTTCGTTCATCCCATGCTAGCACAATGGGAACAAATGTCCCAGTGATCTTCCTGAATCTGTGCAGATTCTGCAGTTGTGCCTCAAACTTCACACACAATGAAATGGACCTTGAGGGGTTAAACTAGCTTCTGCTTGTTTTAGGTTTAGAATTTGTTTTGGACAGACCTCACACAAATGCATTGCACTAGAAGATATGCCGTAGTACCAGTTGTCGGAACACACCAGACACGCACTACACCTCAGTATATGACTATTTACTGGGAGAGAAATTGAATGAATTACTGTACACCCAGTGCAAGTGCCAAAAAATAAATGTACTTTGTGAGGGGCAGATAATGCAATACATATGGTTATGTACAGTGAAATACGATGCTCGACTTTGTTATCAAGCCAAATCCAAAAATAATTCCTACATAAATCCTACATAAATGGGAAATAATGTTTTAGCTTTGACAATCAATTTGCGATAATCAGATGATATAAAATTTTTAATCTATTTACGTTTCTACCAACATTTTGAGCTACCACTAATCTTTGGAATTATCATCTAACTACGACCATAGGATCATCTAGTCTCCTGCCCTTTCTTATAAATAGATTAGTATATTAAAAATTAGTGGGATGCTGCAGATAACAAAAACAAAAACAGATAAGAAAAAAATAATAATAAAAACAGTATAAATGATAAAAATTATCCAAAAAGAACTGTAAGCAAAAAATAATAAAGTTAGATGCCTAAATCTAAACAAAAGAATACAATTATTCAGTAATTAGGATTATTATATGTAGTAGTTTCAAATGGGGTCTTATTAACAGGGGAATTTGACCAAGGTTAGTGAGTAAAATTAAAAACTGAGGGTATGGAAAGAAAAAAATAAGCATAAAAAAAGTGTAATATAGAAAAATTTATCAGAAAAAGTAAGTATGATTATTTTATACCTCTAATCCCTACGCTGCTTAGTGCGGCACTACCTAGCTGACGTAGATAACTCATTAATAGAGCATGCAATTAAGTAATTAAGAAGTCTGGCAGATAAAAAGTCGGTCAAATGCTTTGTGGGGAAGATACTCGCTACTCACAGCTCGTGTGTTCTGGCTCTCAGGGTATAATAAATGAATGCTTGTTGTTAACATAGCAGTTCAGTTAGTTAAAATGCACCAATGGCTGTTTTTATTTGTGAATATAAATGATTTCAGTTTCTTCACTGCCGATGTATCTTAACAATTGAGCGCCGCAGTACCTGATGGGTATAAGAAAAGTACCCGGGTCTCATTTTTGCTACCCGTGTAAACACTAGAAAATAATAAGAAGTAAAATAGAAACTTTGAGTGAGCATGCATCACCAGTGCAGCTCCATGTGAACGGAATAATTTTGCCTTTTAATTATTCATATTCATATATTCATGTTCATATTCATATATTCATATTCGTATATTCATATATTCATATTCATATTATTCATGTATAATTCATATTCCATCACTAAAAATTCTTTCAAAATTCATTAAAATCTGTTACACCTGCTGTTAATTGAATTGAAATAGCTCTAAAAACTACTGATGCACTTATGTTTGAAACATCCAATAAAGAAAATTGTCAAGCCACGACAATTTGAATGATTTCTCAATTATTTGATTATGACTTTGGTTAAATTACCATTAATGCCCCATTTAAACGGTCATAAAGAATAGAAGTGAGTAAAAGATTCGCATTTGCATTCGCTAGATTGTAAAAAGTACAAAAAACCGAAATAACAGCCACTGAAAACAGTTAGACATGCATAGGTTACCATGGTAGCGATGGTACAGCACAGTTTTGGCCAACAAAATGCGGATAGCCATGAATACGGATTATCCATATTTGGCAAATAGATGTAACTACATCAAAACGAATTTACTGCTGACCGGTTGTGAACAAACTGCAAATTTACAGGATTTAGAAACAACATCGAAATACAATTCAGTAGTTAGGTAGCCAAAAGATATATGATATAACATTATATGGATAATTTAACAATTTCCCTTACAGATTACGTATCTTGATAGGTATAAAACTATGCTATACTCCACAAACAAAAAAACTTCTGATAACGAAATGTTGCTGATACATCTTGGTCTGTATCAATGCTCCGAAGTTACTTAATTCCTTCTAGTGCCTCTTGTAATTACAGTTGCATCTAAGCTTTAACTCGCAGTATGTAAGGTTCTTTAAGTCTCGGGTACATCATTTTTCATTGCACCTTTTTTAAATGGCAGTTACTTGTTTTTTCCAAGATTTGTGTTTCTAACGCGGGTCATGGACATTCTAAATGTAAGTTCTGATTTGAAGATAACTATAGCGGGTGCAGCAGAAAAAATGCGCCAAAGTTTAGACTTTATAATGTTAGAAGCACGTGTCTAACAAAGTTGAAATTTCACAGTATGGTATTACAAACACTTCAGCTTTCGGCTGCGAAATTTACAACTTTACGGCTTTAGTCATTTTTAAATTATGTCCAGAAAGCTTTTGCGTGTTCAAAAAACACTAAAAAAATTAACTACTAGTTTAGAACCACGTCTGCCTCACAGAAAACAAAAAACTCATAAAGATTTGTCAAGAAAAGTGGACTAAAACTGCACACAGAATCCTTTGATGTAGAGAAACTAAAGTCGAAATTTTTTTATTGCTGGGATCAGAGAAGTGAGAAGCTATCGGCTTCTCTTCTAGGTTGCTTTGAAAATGTTGGAATGTAGAGCACTTACCGTAAATTTTAACAACAGTGGCATACAACAATTTTTTTCCTCGTGATTTAATACTTCTGTATTTTTGGAAAAATCCAACGGAATGACGTAAAACTTTTGATGTTTGTACAACATGCAACATCTTTGTGACAACTTTCAAGAATTTCCATTATTTTCTTCTTATCTCAGTGCTTTAAACACTTCAATTATATTTCACAACAGTGAAATGTTAATGTAAAATGCTAGTCACAGAGATATACTTTATTTGTTGGCATTCTTTTCTAATTGTAGTCACTCGTTATCACAACAAAATTTCACTGGTCTTTTTCTCTGATGTATCTATCCTGGTTGTTCTTTAACCCTTTCAGTCCCAAATCATTTTTGTAATAAGAAAAAAATTTTTGGCTCGGTACTTTTGTTCAGTATGTCCATCTTGTTTACACATAATAATTATTTTTTTCTACCTGTGCCCGCGTGCTAAATATAGCCTGTATCCCACGGGATACATTGGGATTCAATGGAAGCATAAAATGTGCTTCATTTTGCAACTGTTGATAATTTTTTAAAGTACTTAAGACATTTAGTATGCACGCTATGCTGATCTGTACAAAGTCGTCTCTAAAGTACTGTACCTTGCGCAGTTTTTTATGCTACGTAGATTTTCTAGTTTGCCATTTTATCACCATTTTTAGTCTATTGTTATTGGCTTAAATGAAAATAACTATTAACAGATCAAATAACTGTCAGTTTTAAAATTTTATTAATTTTAAAGGCAGAAAATATTCTCGTATCCCACGGGATACAACGGGTATGAAAGGGTTAAAGCTGCATTCGTTCTAATAACATCTGATTAGAGACATTAACGTGAAAATTTGTAAAAATAGTTTAGGCCGGCCACACAAAACATTTGTTTTTGTCTTACCTCATGATCGCAAAAGATGTCAGTAGGGAGGGAAGAAGAAAAATTTTTAAATCATGGAATATTTAAAATCAGTTGAAATCAAAGTTTGTTTATTTCAAAATAAACAAATAAATAAAATAAACAAATTTTCATTTCAACTGATTTTAAATATTCCGTGATTCAGCTTTAACCATTCATAAAGCTTTAAAAAATTTTCTTTGTTTTTTTTAGTTTCGCATTACTAAATTATCATATAATTACCAATTATTGATTAGTCTCTTTTTTGTATCATGAACGTATTAATCATGGTATAAGCGAAAACACTACTCGTCCGTTAATACACTGATTTGACAGAAAATTCGATACTTTTTAGCCTCCAACACAATGAGCATCATACAAAACGGCAACTCTGGTAGAGAGTTAGCCGTGGAAAATTATAGCTGCGTCCTACATTCCCCAAAAGAACAATGTTATAATAATCATTGCGTTTTAAATTGAAAAATACGCTTTCGTATGACTGCGTCAAGTAAGTATGTGAACGTACAAAGAAATTATAAAATTCCCGGCCGGTTGTGCGATGAAAAAATATTGCCCCGGGCGAATAGACGGAAACAGAAGTATTTTTATTGTCGGCCTTACCTGTATTTATTATACATAAAGTTTTATATTAATTGCATTTTTTCAGGTGTTTACTTTAAGCAAACACTAAAGACACAGGAAACTACCTTCACATTTTGTAGCTTCACCAAAGTAGCAGAGAAACAAAGATGAATTACATTTTTTGATGACGTGTCTAAGCTAAGAAATTTGTGTTTGTACGCAGACAGACACGATGTCAGTTTGGAAACGTCTTCAGAGGGTTGGAAAGCGAGCAGCAAAGTTCCAATTTACTGTTTCCTATCAGGAGTTGGTTATTGAGTGTACGAAAAAATGGCAGCCAAACAAGGTAGCCGTCGTATGGAGCCGCCGAAGTCGGAGAAACACATCCGAAGTTCGCAAATGGGAGCCAACCATCAAAAATCCTTGGCGAGGAACGGTAGTCTGGCCCGTGCCGGAAAATGTCGAAATAACCGTGACACTTTTCAGAGACCCCCGAACAGATGAATTCGAAGATAAAGATTGGCTGTTCATAATAGAAGATGTTGCAAATAATGGTAAAAGGCGGCAGTTAGCTACGTGCTCCATAAACATGAAGAAGTACGCTACAATGATACCTACTCAAACTGACATTAATTTAACTTTCAAATGCTTAAGTAAGAAGGTCATACATTGCTCATTGCGGGCTACGATGTCGTGCACATTTCTTCGTGAAGGCAAGGCCACCGACGAAGACATGCAAAGCATTGCTAGTTTAATGAGCATCAGCAGAGACACTGATATAGGTAACTTGGATGACTTTGATGAAACTCTTGAGCAGGAGATGGAAGCTGCGCTTGGTGACATTGAAGAGACGGATGACACGTCGACTCAGCTTAGCGAATTAACGAGCGAGATTGACCAGTGGGGAGGCACTTTCCGAAGTAGCTTCACTAATCAAACTAGTCCAGAAAATGAAAGTGTTGTAGGTCTAATAAATAAATCACAACAGTCTTTGCGTAGTGAAATAGATTTTCATCAAAACAGCGGTAATGACAATAAAATGTCCGAACAAATTCCGGACTCTAAACTATCTAATACTAATTCAGCACCGAGCATGGACTTGCTAGAATGGTGCAAACAAACGACTAATGGATACGCTGGTGTAAAGGTTACAAACATGACCACCAGTTGGCGTAATGGTCTCGCATTTTGTGCTATCATACATCACTTTCATCCAGAATTGATTGATTATGCGTCGCTCAAGCCTCACGAGATTAAAGAGAACAACAAAAAAGCATTTGATGGAGCAGAATCGTTGGGCATCCCGCGTGTTATCGAACCAGCTGACATGGTTATATTAGCCGTTCCCGACAAACTGGCCGTGATGACATATCTATACCAACTGCGCACTCATTTTACAGGACAGGGTCTGCAAGTGAAGCAGATTGGAAGAAAAGCTACAGATAGCCAGTATTCTATCAGACAGCACCTTGACACCGTAGCGGAGGAGAAGGCACAGGAGAAGATCCGCTCTCGTACTCACTCTTCTTCCAGCAACCGCAGCGGATCGAGCAGCGGATCTCGTGATTCACCTCTTAGAGAAGTTAAGGGCTGGCTTAAGAAGGTTAAGGACAGACCCTCTAGGGAAAGGTCGTCAAAGTCTCCATCACCTTCTTCGGGTGATTCCTCAACGAACGTTGACAGCACGTTGAATCAGTCTGATCTCCAGAGACCAGCATCGCTGCCAGTTCAATCCGGTGTGCCAGGCCTTACAGCGAAGCCGCTCACTGCAGGCAAAGATGCTGCTGATAAGAAGGTGCTCATGACTCGTAAGCAGCTGATGAATCCGTTTGATTCCGACTCGGACGATGAGCAACGTCCTGCCCATTCCGGAGCGCCGGAAGTAAAACATGTGCATCCTGTGAAAATTGATGCCGAATGGCGCAGCAGTCAGAGATCAATAAGTGACAGCGACGAAAAAGAATCGCCTTCTCCGGACGGGCTTCAGAGGAATCAGCTTCCGCAGAAATCCAGGCAAGATGAGCTGAAACTGAGGGCACGTCAGCTACTCGAGCAAGCCAAGCGCGATGCTGGAATAGTTGGTAATGAAAGCCCGGTTAATTCTCCGCAGAGCAGTGATTCAGATAAAGATAGTGAAAGACAAAAGGAGTTGCGAGAAAGAGCTCGTAAGCTCATTGCAGAGGCCCGTCAGGGTATAGGCAAGCCGGAGTCGCCCATAAATAGTACAAGTAATGGGAATTTTCCGGATGGTTCTTGCGTTGATGTTGTTAGAAGTGAATCTCCAATTAAAAAACTGACACTAAAAACAGCAAACATGACTTTTAATCAAATTTCACCAGAACCGCAAGATACGATTAGCCCAGAATCGCCAGACGATTTGCTAGATGCAAGTCAGTATGTCAGTGGCGAACGACAAGCGCTTGAAGGGGAGATGGTACAGATCGATCAACAAGCTACCGTACTGGAGAGGAAACTACGCGGTGTCATGGGACAAAACAGGTCGGAAGAAGAACGATTATTACAAGAGTGGTTCCTTTTAGTTAACAAAAAGAACGCGTTGATTCGTCGGCAGGATCAGCTTGACGTCTTGGAGAAAGAGCACGATTTGGAACGCAGATATGAGCTGCTAAACAGAGAACTTAGGCAAATGATGTCAATTGAGGATTGGCAGAAGACCGAGGATGACAAAAAGAGAGAAGAGCTACTGTTAAACGAACTTGTACAGCTTGTCAACGAAAGAGATCAACTTGTGCAGACGCTGGATAGCCAAGAGAGAGCCATCGAATCTGACGAGGTGATCGAGCGAGAAATGAATAGGAAAGGTGTTCAGCTGAAAGATGACAAAAACTGCTGCATCCAGTAAGCGCATAATATTTATTAGAATGATGCTGAGATACATCTAGTCAACATATACATGTATGTTAATGTTAAATATTGTATTTTTCTTTTATGTGCATTCTTGCTTCACTGGCAATGAAAGCTGCATTCAAGCTGTTCTGCACACTTTTTAAGTTACCCAAAAGGCAGCAAGGGAAAGGTCTTGTTTCTCTTGCACCTATGTTACCTCTTTCGTCTTTGTCTTAATTAAGACAGTTGTAATGCTTAGTTAAGGGAAGACAGGATGATTTTTCATAAATTACCCCACTTTCAAGGCCCGACAAAAAGTATACATTTTAACACAGTTAATACTGCAAAAGCGTTTCTGATAATTAAATTATTGATTAAGAACTTAATTAACGGCAGGCGAGGCCTATTGATGACATCACAAACTAACATAATTTTCAACAGCAAAAATATTCCATGAGTGTGTTGCATGTGTTTGCGAAGGCAAAAATTGAAGTACCGTGCTACTGTAAGAGATTCAGTGTGTTGTACTAAAACTAAGATAAGATAAAAATTTAAATTTCAAATTTACTGCTGTGCTCACCCATGAGCTGTAGAACGTGTGCAGTTCATCAGAAATTAACACATCTGAACTGAGAGGTACAGGATCTGTTTTTGTGCAATGCATGCACTAGTGCCCATCTAACTAGCGAAAGGTGAAATGCATGTAACAGCGAACAACTAGTAGCGCGAACGCGAAATTGTGTTTGTGTGGTAATAATTCTTTCACGCAAGTCATTTTTGAAAAAAAATGTGTGTTTTTAAACAGCAGATTTTTTTGACGTACAGCTTAAGATTGGGTCGGGTTTTGCTCTTAATTTGGTTAAGCCTTGTAGGTGTAGATTTTTCTTATGCAAAAAAGTCGAACATAACACCGACACTCCTTTTTTTACTTCACTAAAATAATTTAATGAAGGTAGCATATACTGATAAAATTTCTTGTGATGGTTATAATATTACAATGATTGATTATCTGTAGACATGTGGCTTTTGCATTTAGGACTCTGCCCAAGTTCCTTCACTATACTTAAGAAATCTGATTTTGACCATGCAGTGTTAATGTGATTTAATGCACATAGTACATGTAATTTATTGCATTAAGAATTGGCAAAAATAGGTTCTTAACCCTTTCACTACAGAAGGCGGCACTCTGCCGCCCAAAGCTCAGTACTAAGCGCAGTCACCCAGGTCTGTTTCACTGCTATAGCCATGCAAAAACATTGTAGAAAAGTTTAGCGGCCGTGGGATTGTGGTTGTTTTGCGACAAGTAACGCTAACCGACCAATCAGCATCTGAAGCCTGGTACATTCCATAATAGTGTACTGTATAGTACGTTCCCACGCAAAAAATTGCTTGTTGATAGTTGGTGAGACGTATGTTTAGTCACTTGTTCTGCATTCTTATAAAATAATTGCGTATTACGTATTAGTAATATGACTTTTGTGAAAATTGGCTTCTAAATATCAGCATGTGCTTATTTGTGTGGGTGTGTGCATAAGTGCATGTATGTGTGCGCGTGTGTATAAATAAAACTAATATTCAATATTGGTGTTTAATAGCTATTTGTTTATGTACATGATTCTGTTTTAGTAACACACCACAATAAGTTATTGTTAAATGTACAAAAGCCAATGCGGACGTGTTAAAAAGCAACTACGTAGTGAAAGGGTTAAGCAATCTAACACCAACAACGTATAAAATGCCAACATGCTTAACCATTATAATCACAAAGATTTAGCGTCCAATTAGATCATAGTTCATCTTCAGTTACGACTTTGCCTAAAAAAATTTGCCTATCCACGATGATCGTAAATGTGAAAGGCAATGTAAAGAACAGCACTTTGTTGTTTTTTACACATAGCACGTGTTAATGCTATAAGTCAGAAGTCATTTATTTCACCTTACACATTTACAATGGTTACATATACAATATCTAGTGAAAGGGCCTGCAATGGATATAATACAAATAAGAAATACTGCACAGGAAAAGCCTCAAACACTGTTCACTTATACACGAAGGTAAATGTGTTGCGGGCAATCAAAAAGCAGGGCTTGTTAGATTGTCCCACACAGTGAAAGAAAAAAGGAATGGAAACAATCTGAAAATTTAAAGTCAATCGTATGATAAAAAAAATTAGTGCTTAAAATGGAATGATGTAATGAATAATTGGATTGTGTTTCTATTCAGACAGAAATCTCGAGAGGAATTCAGTTTCTTCAATTACATTTTATGGGACTTGAAAGAGGACTAGAAGTGTGCAGTTTGCAGCATATCCTACTTTCATTACTCTCTTGCTTTATTAGCCAAATTATGAGATATCCTGTCCATGTTGTCTGTGGCTGCTGCTTGCTGTTGTAATAGTGTGCATAAAATTGTTGTTGCATATTTTCACGAAACAGTTAAATGGCTAGAGGGTGATATAATTATGTAGCGTTAATTACTACTACAAATTTTTATTAAAATACCTTGTACGCTTGTGTTTTTGTAATAATTTTGAAAACTTTGTTACAGTAAAATTGTGTATAAACTTAGTTTTGTAAGTACTGTAGTAGTGTTTTTTTATAAAAATTATTTGAGAATGCTTACTTTGTAGTATTTAAATGAATGAAAGATACAGCTGGCTTTGCATTTAGTTTTAAATATATAACGTTGTTGTAATGTTACGTGACAGCTTAGCATTATATTGTCTGCAATAAAAAAGTATGCTGTTTAATATATAGATATATTATAGAAGCTAAAAATTAACTGCTGTGTAGTATTATAATGTATTATTTAAATACTGTATTGTAAGCATAATATAAGATGTGTGTGCAAAAGCCCTAGCTGTGGTAATGTACTGTGAAATGAATATTTAATTCTTTATGTATGCTTTTTAGATCTTTCACAGTTGTGTAAGAGATACTGTGTAATAAACATATTACAAGAAATCATGGATACAAAATGTACTGAGTCAAGCACTGTTCACGTCACACTGTATTTTTCAACGACAAACGGTGAAGTGATGAGATTACAAACATATGCAGCATCAAATTTTTTTATGAAATTAGATGTTGTGAATTTTTTGACAATCATGATGGCCTTGCACATTTAATGATAACTATGAGAATGGAGTGGTGATAAGGAAACAGCCATTACAGTATCCAATATCAGTGAAGATTCTATATGCACCTCCTGAGGATGTCAGTCTGGGCTATAATTTATGATCGTTTTGCAGATTATACATCTCACAATCACAGCCATTTTGTTTTGTAAGATTGCTATTGAATCTGCCAGCTAAAATATTGCCCGGCCGATCTAACAAATTTCACTTCACAATGTTCACGTGAAGTTCGCATTCAACATTATTTATTTATTTATTATTATTATCACATTCAGTACATATAATGACATTAAGCACACAGTGACATCAAAATTATTACATCTACTGTATTAAATTGTTATGTTTCATACACTATCCTTATCATAAAAGAATAATTGTACTGCAGTGGGGCTAGAGAAGCAAAGGCTTGTATAAGCCCACTGTCATATGAACCTGATAAAAAAAGAATGGATGAGTGAACAAAAAAAAAAGAACTGGGAGAAAGGTTAGATCACGCAGGAAGGGTAGAAGGATGTGTTAGTGGAAATGGTAGGAAGAAAGATAATAGATTGCGCTATGTTGACATCAGCTCTAAAGATTTATCAATGATGCGTTGTTTTGCATAATCTGTACCAGAATTGTGGTATGGCTGCTACAGTAGGTGTGGGAAATTAGGAAGTGTTGTACTTGTTGAGAATCATTGCTCTGTATTTCTTTTTAAATTTTTGAATTGGCTGAACAGTTTTTAATTCATCATTTATGTCATTCCAAAGCCTTGGACCAACATTTGCAATGAAATGCCAACAGTATCAACATTCCTCTGCACATCCAACGATTAATTGAGTTAATTTAGCCGAGACAAAATCATAATGCAACTGGAGAAAATTAGTAACAAAAGCAATACTTATTTGCTGCACATACACGTATTTTTAGTATTGCTTTTAACAAAACCATGCAACACCTGTGCCCGTCTGGCTAATGCAAAGATGACTGAATCATACTGTCAAAGACCATTTTCTAAGCATGTGTGCACCAGGCAAAAACGCATTAGTATTAATTTGTTATGCCATCAGTATAGATAGTAATGTTTTCTGCAGCAATTTGGTGGAGCTGTTTGTAACTCATTCGTTTAACGTCTGTAAGGCTATCTATAAGTATGACATCGTAGCGCCATCTGTTAGTCATAAAAGGAAACTGTAACGCAGTCTATGGAATGAACAGGTCACACGCATGTTGTATTGTTTAACAACTAATAAAAGAGGGTTTTCTAACATTAAAAACATACAGTTACCTCAGCAAAGCAACATGAATTATGATCAGAACATTCTACCTAGCGGCAATACATATACAAACCAGTGCTGGCAAACTCTAATCGTAGCATGTATGATCAAATTTTCAACATTGCAATGTCAATATGAAAATAAGAATTTTAAAATTGGACACCTAAAATGTAGCGTCACTCAAACTTTGGCGCCCTAGGCTATAGCCGAGTTAGCTTATTGATTAATACGCCCCTGTGCAGCCTAAAAGAAGTGAGCAATTTGACATAAAACAAATTAAACTGGCATCACAGCACATTTTAACGAAATACCAGACATGCTAAAGACCGAAACCCTCGATTTAACAAAGAAGTTTGCTTCATAGCTCTTGCCCCATTCTGTATACAAAAGTAACAGTCAAGAAAGAAGCTCTTCAGTGTGGATAAGACAATAATGTACATGTGCTAATATACAACCTAGCTAAAGGTCGTCTCTTATCTACAGTATCACAAGTTTCACAACTACATGCTATACTTCATAAACACTTTAGGACAGATTATGAAAATAAATAGTTGAAAACTGTAAGCTTTTCACAGCATCCAAATGAACTATAAAACAGTGTCTATGTAGTACGTACAAAATATGTCATTTGGTAAATGAATATATACACATATATATAACTACGGCCAAATCACGTTGAAAACACCGGTTCTCGTCTGATCACCTAAGTTAAGCAACTTAGAGCCTGGTTAGTGCTTGGATGGGTGACCGCCTAGGAATACCAGATGCTGTATGTTTGCGGGATGCCCACACTGTATCTCGACACTAGGTGAAGGAGCTGTACAAGCAGCCAATGGCTAGAGGGCGGAGGAGGTCAAGTGACCCAACGGCCATGTGTAGAGAAGTAAACCTTCCAAATCAGGAGTGGAGTCTCGAATGCGGATCAGTGCAGCATGCTCACTGACTCCGGCAGCTCCTGCAGCCAACCTGGTGCCAAACGTATCGCTCCGCTTTCCTTTGGACTACACCAGGGAGGAACAGAGGGGGTTCCTGCGGTCTGGGCAATTCAGGATCTCCATACACCTTTCCCAGGGATCGGACTCTCTTGGCGCACATTCCATTGTCTTCCGAGACAGAAGGATGCCAACAACAACAACACATATATAGCTTGAACTTGTAATTTTACTTAATAAAACCATAATAGGATAATGCAGAAATTGCTGAATAAACAGTCACCATAGATTCGTAACATAACCTGATAATTTATCACAGCTACTGTTAAAATAAAAGCCTACACATCGACCAGCTAATGCACCTGAGATAAAAATTGATAACTGAAATAATGACAAAATGGACCACCGTATTCAGTAACTGCAGCTGCGCAAAATTTTAGCGAATTTGGTTAAAATATCGTTTGATTAATTTTTAATACGAATATGTGCGCATTCGTGCTAAATGTGCTCATTGTTGCTCGCTGACAATGACTCGCATTGTAAACGACCATCATTTTCTAATCATGCATTAGCCAAAAACGCATTAGTATTAAATTGCTGTCATCATTATAGTAGCAGCATTTTCTCCGACAGTTTAGAGGAATTGTCTAACAAGAGGAAAGTTGTGCTACATTAACTGTGTGCATTGTACTTTAGTAAAGACATGGAGGATGAAATATACTTAGTATTCTAGTGTGCATTGTACTTTAGTAAAGAACATGGAAGATCATCAAATATACTTAGTATTCTAGTGTGCATTGTACTTTAGTAAAGAACATGGAGGATGATCAAATATACTTAGCATTCTAGTGTGCATTGTACTTTAGTAAAGCACACGGAGGATGATCAAATATACTTAGTATTCTAGTGTGCATTGTACTTTAGTAAAGAACATGGAGGATGATCAAATATACTTAGCATTCTAGTGTGCATTGTACTTTAGTCAAGAACATGGAGGATGATCAAATATACTTAGTATTCTAGTGTGCATTGTACTTTAGTAAAGAACACGGAGGATGATCAAATATACTTAGCATTCTAGTGTGCATTGTACTTTAGTAAAGCACACGGAGGATGATCAAATATACTTAGTATTCTAGTGTGCATTGTACTTTAGTAAAGAACATGGAGGATGATCAAATATACTTAGCATTCTAGTGTGCATTGTACTTTAGTAAAGAACACGGAGGATGATCAAATATACTTAGCATTCTAGTGTGCATTGTACTTTAGTAAAGAACATGGAGGATGATCAAATATACTTAGCATTCTAGTGTGCATTGTACTTTAGTAAAGCACACGGAGGATGATCAAATATACTTAGCATTCTAGTGTGCATTGTACTTTAGTAAAGAACACGGAGGATGATCAAATATACTTAGCATTCTAGTGTGCATTGTACTTTAGTAAAGCACACGGAGGATGATCAAATATACTTAGTATTCTAGTGTGCATTGTACTTTAGTAAAGAACATGGAGGATGATCAAATATACTTAGCATTCTAGTGTGCATTGTACTTTAGTAAAGAACACGGAGGATGATCAAATATACTTAGTATTCTAGTGTGCATTGTACTTTAGTCAAGAACATGGAGGATGATCAAATATACTTAGTATTCTAGTGTGCAATGTACTTTAGTAAAGAACACGGAGGATGATCAAATACACTTAGTATTCTAGTGTACATTGTACTTTAGTAAAGCACACGGAGGATGATCAAATATACTTAGTATTCTAGTGTGCATTGTACTTTAGTAAAGAACATGGAGGATGATCAAATATACTTAGCATTCTAGTGTGCATTGTACTTTAGTCAAGAACATGGAGGATGATCAAATATACTTAGTATTCTAGTGTGCATTGTACTTTAGTAAAGACACGGAGGATGATCAAATATACTTAGCATTCTAATGTGCATTGTACTTTAGTAAAGAACACGGAGGATGATCAAATATACTTAGTATTCTAGTGTGCATTGTACTTCAGTAAAGAACATGGAGGATGATCAAATATACTTAGCATTCTAGTGTGCATTGTACTTTAGTCAAGAACATGGAGGATGATCAAATATACTTAGCATTCTAATGTGCATTGTACTTTAGTAAAGAGCACGGAGGATGATCAAATATACTTAGTATTCTAGCGTGCATTGTACTTTAGTAAAGAACATGGAGGATGATCAAATATACTTAGCATTCTAATGTGCATTGTACTTTAGTAAAGAACACGGAGGATGATCAAATATACTTAGTATTCTAGTGTGCATTGTACTTCAGTAAAGAACATGGAGGATGATCAAATATACTTAGCATTCTAGTGTGCAATGTACTTTAGTAAAGAGCATGGAGGATGATCAAATATACTTAGCATTCTAGTGTGCATTGTACTTTAGTAAAGAACATGGAGGATGATCAAATATACTTAGCATTCTAGTGTGCATTGTACTTTAGTAAAGAACACGGAGGATGATCAAATATACCGTATTTTCCCGTGTATAAGAGACCCTTGTGTATAAGAGACCCCTTCAATTTTTAGGCAAAAATTCTGGAAAAAAGTTTTTTCAGACGGACATTTTTAGAGGGTAAAGTACAACTTTTTTCAACTCAGTGCGGTACTGAAAACAAAATAAAACCAGTTAATGTGTTGTAGAAAAAGAGTACTGGTATATATTAAAGTGCGTACCTGCAAACCTGTAACAGGAAAAGAGAAAACGAGGAGATAATGCCTGTGTCACGATGCTTGTATTGCTTACAACCGCTTCATAGTCGAACGCGACACGCAAAACAGTTGTAGAGCACTTATTTCTTTAAAATCATTAGTGTCACAATTTATGCATCTTATTGAAAAGACTTACTCCCATGTATAAGAGACCCCCTATTTTTAAAGTGAAAATTCTGAGCAAAAAAGGGTCTCTTATACACGGGAAAATACGGTACTTAGTATTCTAGTGTGCATTGTACTTTAGTAAAGACAATGGAGGATGATCAAATATACTTAGCATTCTACATAACGGCCGCAATTATTGGAACCACTGCAGTACTGGCAAACACTCTGGTCATTGTGTCAATGTTCAAATTTTCGACACTGCAATGTCAGCACAATTACATAATCGGCTCTCTCGCTATGGCCGATCTTCTCTATGGACTGGTAACTGTATACGGATCTCTGGCTTGCGTCTTCGACACATACTGCTATTCAACGATCACAGTCACGTTGGACTTCTACCTTTCAACGTGCAGTTTATACAACATGTGTGCAGTAGCAATAGAACGCTACATCGCTGTCATGCGGCCACTTCGTTATTTGCAAGTATTTACAACAACTACTACCGTATATTTAATTGTGATCACCTGGCTTGTCAGTGCAGCGCAACCATTAATAACAGCAATAGCAAAGGACGGTAATGAAACCATACTACTAAGTTTAGCAGAAGGTGGAGTGTCTTCACGTTTTCTAATACTCACTCTAATGTGTCACCTTTTACCTGTAATAGCTATTTTACTTGCGTACGCTAAGATCTGGAGGGTGGCAAAAAAACAACTTAGTCGTATAAAGGCTGAACAGGGAGCCATGGAACTTACACTGCAACAAGGTTTGCGGGGTGAAGTGAACGCAACTGCTCCAGAAGACAAAGCAACAACAGCTCCAGAAGACAAAGCAACAACAGGTCCAGAAGACAAAGCAACAACAGCTCCAGAAGACAAAGCAACAACAGCTCCAGAAGACAAAGCGACAACAGGTCCAGAAGACAAAGCGACTGCAACTATCGGAATTCTGCTGCTCTGTCTTGCAGTATCGTGGATACTTTATACGGCACTTATCGTAGAACAATATGTCTGCAATTGCTCCACATTGTGGCTGTGGATTGTAAGCATGCTGACAATGTACCTGAATTCTACACTCAATCCCGCAATTTACGCTTGGAAAAACAGTAAGTTCAGGAAGGCCTTTTATTCGGTGTTAACGTGTTCAAAAAACCAACAAGTTTTGTGACTTGACAGGTACCGACGTTCTGGAGTACAAACCACTTTATACCACCTACTTTGGGACTGCAAAATTTGGCATTATAGCGTGGTTGGGATTATAATGAGGTGCATTAATACATACGTGTCTATGCGAATATGGACATTTTGTTTTGCTAAAAATTTAGGCATTAAGCGAGTTTGGCATTATTACATACGTGTTTATGCAAATATAGGCGTTTTGTTTTGCTAAAAATTTGGGCGTTAAGCGAGTTTGGCATTATAAAATGTGGCGTATTATCAAGGTTTGATAGCACATGCAGCAAACAACATCGAGCAAAGTGAAACAGTGAGCAATCTGAAATATGAAATGCTAATTAAAAAAACTAACACCATAACGAGGTGTTTTGAACATCAGAAATAACACCAGACATGCTAAACATTCAATCTCTCATTTTAATAAAATTGAATTTTGTTTCAACGATTTCTTCCCATTCGGCATGCTAAGTAAAATCAATAAAGTTCTTTAACGATAAGAGAGGCGTATCAATAAACTAGCCAGCTGAGATACTTATATTTATTTATTAGCAATATCACTAATACATTAACAAGCTATACTTCATATTTTTTATCAACTAACAATAACCAATATTCTAAATTTCTAATATGTGTAAAAGCTATACTTCACATTTTATTACAACTAACTATAAGTAATCTTCTACATACATACAGCGGCGGATTATGATTTTATGGGCCTTAGGCTTGAGCTCGGAACGGGCCTTTTAAATGTTGCTACACTGCTGAGCTGATGTGTTTTTGTGGAGCTCTCGACGTTTGTAAAGGATGCCAATATAAACAATTTATCACTGATGCATATTGAGTCAGATATGTTGAAAAGAATGGACTTTTCAGAAATTATAACTGACTTTGTGCCCAGAAAAATTCGGAAACTGAAATTTTGAACTTAAACTTAAACTGTGTAAACGTGAATTGTGTAAACTTGATTTGTGTAAACTTGATTTGTGTAAACCCGATTTGAAATATAGTGACTGACTTTTGAAAAAAAAATTTTTCCTATATTTTATTTTGGCGGGCCCCTTGCTCTTTTGTCAATTTAATTTTTTTACAACAAAAAAATTTTTTTCGTTTTATTTTGCCGGGCCCCTTTTGATCCCGGGCCTTAGGCTTCAGCCTATTCAGCCTATAGGGCTATCCGCTACAGCATGTATAATCCTTTCACTTGAAAGACTGTTACTACACGTATGTAGTATAAGTGATTTCAGTCCTGATTTACGTAGCTTCTAACAGACTAACGTATTAGTAACCATTTTTAAATCATAAGTTCTTTCATGATTTTTTACATGAACTACAAAACACATCTATGTATTATATCTGTGAAAAAAATATCACCTGGTAAATAAATAACGTATGCATATACACAACTAACAAAATTATGTTGTGAGTCTAAGTAAAAACTGACACTTTGCTCAAAATCCAGAAGCCTTTCTTCAATAATGAAAAATGAGTATGTCAGAGTTATGCATCTGTTTTGCATACACAATGAAAATTGCAGGGATGACAATGACAAATTGCAAAAAACTCTGAAACAGGCCGGGGGTTTGGGGGGCACGTAGGCCCCCCATGCGGGTTCAAGGAGCCCCTTGGAGCCAGCAACAAATTGCAATTTTGTGACCATCCATAGAGAACCTCTAAGTGGACTTAAAATATCAGTTACCTTGTTTCATGCATAATTTAAAATACCCAACTATCAAGGATACATGATACCTAATTGTCTCAAAAACACCTCAGTACTGGCTGCTCCTATGCAAAAATATATAAAAACTGTCTGCATTTGACTCAAATAACTCCGCACAAATGATTCTATATTTTTATACATAGAGATCTACACGTGGTTACACTGATGTACGTGATGTAAACAAACTGACGGCCTGCCAACTAGCGGTCAGTTTGTGAAATAATGTTCTGCGTCCGTAAAAATTTCTCAACGAATTTACACGATTTACAAAAATGGCACTAAATTCCACTTATCCGCGGAAAATTCCCATCCCCGAAATTCTTTTCGATGAATGTTGAGCTCAGAAACAATAACTAACACAGCAATTCGTACCACGTAACCATGTCTGTACAGAAGGAACTTATTCTAACTACACCAAATTGTCACATTGTCATCCTTTTAAATCATGCACGGTGCTGCCATCTTCAAGTATTTTTGTTGAAAGCGTCAAATATTGCTCTTTACCGTTTTTAATTTCACTGGCTTCTACAGCCAACATCTATGAATAACCTTCAACCTGTTTTCACGCTTGAGCTGATCTCACCTGTGATTTTTCTCACCTGCTTCCTGACTTTGATCATCATATTCCTTCTGAACAGAATTTGCTGTGTAATAGAATCTTTATACTACATTTGTGCGCTTGTAAACCAAAGCCGTCCACAAGTCGGCACAGTTAAAACTACGTTATGATGCTTTAAAGTACCAAAATTCTGGTCTAATGTTAATTTTTTGTTTTTTATAAAAACAAATGCTAAATATAGTGTACTTTTATATTCTACATAAAATTATCAAGAAAATGTCCAAAAAATGTTAAAAATCTAATTTTATAACCCGGTGCACATTTTTCATGCTAGAAACTAGTAATGCATTTGCAAAAAGCTTGTTATTTCAAACTCTGATAGTAGATCATGGAAGCAATCATTTTCCTTCAGTTTTTTTCTATTGACAAGCCCAAATCTTTGTCAGGAAGAGCCATCTACTGGATTTAAACATAACTTCAATGTGCTCTTGCAAAGTCCATAGCAACCACACTTTCGTGTGGTTGCTACGTGTTTTGTAGAGACGCGATAAAAAACAATGGCTGACTTTAACAGCAATTTTCTCAAGATTATGTTTTTCAGTGCATGGCCTGCACCTCAACTTCAACGTGGATTATCTCAGCTTAAAAATAACATAGAGTGATGAACTTGGTATCAAAATGATTCCCATGAAATGGAGATTCAGGGTATGTGAATAACTAGAAAAACTTAATTGCTGACTTGTGTACAATTTTGCTACGGAAGCAGACATTTAGTTTTTTGGTTTCTTCAAGCCAATGAGTGTAACAAAAAACACTTGTTCTCTATATGTCTAATGTTATCACAGGTTAAAGCACAGGAAAACCCTTCATCAAGCTTAAAAAATTCGATTTGAAATTTTATATCGCTTACGTACTGCTTTTTTACATACAGGACTTTAATCGGCAGTCACGCTGTATAAAACATGTAAATTTAAACTCCCGTGATGACCGCTAGGCGCAGCCATTTTCACGACAGGTCATTTGAAACAAGTTTAGATAACATTTTGTAAAGTTTGTAAAAATAATCAGAGCATTCGTAGCGCACAAGTCTCTGACTAAATAAAATTTAAAATTACTGTATCTTGTCAATAAGATTAAAAATACGTTTTTTGGTTAGTGAGTGGTGCACCCTGGAGGGTTGAGTCAGCGACATTTCACCAATTGGTGAAAACATTTTAAATAATTAATAATTTTCTTTTCTAGTTACATAAGTCTTTCTAGCAGGTAAGCCAAAATCTAAGTAATATAGGTTTGCACGGAAAGTCTTTTGAGACATAATTTAACATTGCTTTTTCTTCCCTTCATTTACGTTTGGTACATGACGTCATGTAATGGCGACTTCGGAACAGTATTGCGGGAGATTTAAAATGAAAACAAACTAAAATTCCTTTCAACGCGAGTAAGATATACGCATAAAATTGCTAAAAAGTAATATGATTTTTTAAGGCGGTTTTTCTGAAACCTACTTCTCTTTTCTTATCCTTTAATAAACGGTTATTCAAGTGTTCCAAAATGCAGCTTCATATGAAGTGCTACTATCTTGTCATATTAAGAAATTTCACAGCAGCACGCAAGAAGCCTACAGGCACAAATATTGGGAATCTTTTGCAAAAAAAATGTTGATAGATTTGCATAAAATAAACTTGACTAGGAGATGACTATTACTACATTACTTTTAGCTAACATCATTTAAACCGCTGTCACGTTTCCGCCTTTTCTCTCTCTGCAGTTTCAGCAAGGATAAGGAGCTGCTTGGCTTTGATGACTCTTTCCTCTCTTTCAACAACTGCATTCTCGATGATGGCGTCCGTTGCTAAAATTAATTAACATTCAGATTTAAAAAACGCATTTCCCTGTATAATTCTTAATGAAATAATAGAATATTTGTTCCCACTGCTACTACATTTCCAAGAAAACTTACACAAGCTACACTACAGAGGCTGTGACATGCTAGTAGAGTTATGCTTACTTAAAGGGTACCCATACTAAGTCTTCTTGGTCATAGCAGGTAGAATATTTAACTTGGGTATTTTACAAAATAAATTAAAAATAAAATTATAAAATAACCAAGTCAAAATGATCTACCTTAATGACCAAAAAAAACGACTGGGCAGACCAATTTGTAAGTAGCCAGCAAGCTGAAAAAGTGTGGTCACCCCTGATATTCCCAGATTTTAGTTTCAGCTTAGGCTCAGTAGTACAGACCTCAATCAGTGGCTATTTCATCGATTCATCAGATGTAGTGTTCTTATAGATCAGAATCAGAAATGGATAAGAAAAAGAGGAGGATTGAAGAAGAACAGCGAGTCAAAACAGATTAATATGCACTGTACTACACAGACTGTGTGATACACATTACTAATATGCATTGTAATGAAATTACCACTGTCTGTCCTGAAAGTAGAAATATATGGTTTGTAATATAAATTTTAGTAACTTCTAAAATAGTTTTTGAGTGTAGTAGTGCAGTAGTAATGATGTACGAAGGTCGGATGCAAAAAAATCGTTATTAGGTCCTGCTGTACTTGGCTCCTTGACCAAACTGCATATGGCCCACAGGAATTGCGGGAAAGTTTAATGTGGCCCTGCTAGTCAGATAATTTGCACACCCCTGCCATACTTGATACAAATAATGAAAATAAATAAAAATGTAAGAATCAAATTCAAGGGCATTATAATTCATTGTTCAATAATTTAACTAACTATCAAAATATAGTGAATGCAAGACATCTAGTACACGGTACTTACAATTTCCATATCTTGTTCTTCATCATCATCGTCACTGCTCAAGTGTGAATCCTTCCTCTTCTTTTTCTTCTTCTTCACCGGAACAACTGACTCGTCTAAATAGTAGGTTCAGGTTTATAAGGACTGGACAAGCAGACTCCATTAACAAGCTGTACAAAATACTAGTGCTTCAAAAACTTCAGATTCAACTATTTTAATGTTACTGGTAGGCAAGGTTACAATAATGTCTGCAGTCAACAGTTTATTGAACAAAAACAAGGCTTCATAGCAGTGGCGGTTCGTGTATGGGTACTGTGGTACTGCAGCACCCCCTATTTTCACTCATTATTATCGATAATATTTAATATAATAATCTTTTTTCTTTATACTCGTGCGGAACCGGAGCACGCGAGGGAAGTACAGTTTGCTTCACAGTCCAAGCAACGCGGTGTTTGGCTGTTGTGCGCATACGGTCACGCGCACACGTCTGAGATGAGACGATGTACTTTGGGTAGAAAGAGAACTGTCGCTCACTGCAGTACGTGTTGTCAGTTGTCATGTGTTTAAAAGTAGTGTATCGGCATATCCTTGAAATGCGACATTTTAGGCTATTCGAAAGAAAACAATATTTTTTGTTGTTTATCGAAGTTATGTTTAAATTTGTTTGTTTGTTTATAATTACAGCTGTTGTTGACCGGATGACCACTTGGTCTTTTGCTGTCTCTTCTTCACAACATTATTTAAAAAAAACTGTTATATATTTTGTATTTTTGTAATGTGTGTGTCAAGTTAAAATAAAGATTATGTTATGTTATGTTATATTATGTCATGTCATACTATGCTATGCTGTTATGTTACATTAAGTTGTCATGCTATGTTATGTGATGTGATGTCATGTCATGCTATGTCATGTCATATTATGTTATGTCATGTCGTGTCATGTCATGTTATGCCATGCCATGTAATGCTATGTCATGCCATGCTATGCCATGTCATGTAATGGTATGTCATGCCAACTCATGTCATGTCATGTTAAGCACGCAAGACGAGTATACTGCACTGAATAACTGAAACCAAAGGCATTGTCTTACCGTCTGTATCACAGTCTGATTCTATTGCATGACGTTTCTTCAAATATCGAGCTCTGGCTGATATACGACACGTCTCTTCTTCTGCATTTTCTTCATCCATGCTGACCGAAAAAAAGCGATAAACACTCGAGCACTTTAACAAATGACTTTTCTAGCACCATCTATTGGCCACACAAATAAGAAAGCTACATAATGCCAGTATGACAAGTTCGCAAGTAATCTAATTTCATAACTTGTACAATTTTACATTGTACTAGCTATATTAAATTTCATAACAAAAAACGAATTATCTCTGAAATACAATAAATGCAACGATTAGAACAGGTTTGATTGCACAGAAAGAATTAATTGCTATGAACAAATGCAAGATGCATCTGCTGATCAACAGAAATTATGACCTAAATTGATTTTAAACACAATACATCAGCTTCCAGGTAAGATGAGACATAGCATTATTATAAATACAAACAGTTTCTGAACAATTCAGCTGAAAACTCATGCTGAATTTTAAAAGCATTTGATACCTTTTTTGCAGCAATGCGCTGATATAAGCATAGGCGTTTTTATATCTAAATTTATACACCAATTGAATCTCATCAATCGTTACTTAACGACAAAATTAATTAGCAATATTAAGGCATTAAGTTTCTGAAACATTCGCAAACACAACTAGCACGCAAGCCTAACGAGTAACAGGAATGTTTGCAGGGAATAAAGATATAAATAATGACTGTATGAGTTCCAAGAAGCTTTTGGTGGAGAAAAATCTCTGCGATAAACATTGGTTACCAAAAATTCCCAATCAGTAATGATCAAAAGAATAATATGTACTGTAAATAACATACAACTTAGCTATGTATTTACACTACAAGAAGGTTTTCAGTATATTTTTCAGATTCACACTTATTGGAATCATAACACATCTGTGCAGACTGTATGCCCACAAATGTGACAAACTCGCTCATCAACTACAAAAACATATTCGTTAAATTGTTTGTTGTCTGTTTAAAGGAAGACAGGACGATTTTTCATATATTACCCCATTTTCAAGTCCGATAAAAACATTTCCGTATATACATTTTAACACAATTAATACCGCAAAAGCATTTCTGATAATTAAATAATAGATTAAAAACTTAATGAACGGCGGGCGAGCCCAACTATTGATGACATCACAAACTAACATAATTTTCAACAGGAAAAATATTTCATGAGCGTGTTGCGAAAGCGAAAGTTGAAGTACAGTGCTGCTGTAAGACATTCAGTGTGTTGTACTAAAACTAGGCATGTTTTGAGATAAAAACTGAAATTTAAAATTTACCGCTGTACTCACGATGAACGTGTGTAGTTCGTCATAAACTAACATATCTGAACTGAGAGGTACAGTACCTGTTTTTGTGTAATGCATTTCCGAAATGCAGGCGTTAGTGCCCATCTAACTAGCGAATGGCGAAATGCATGTAACGGCGAAGAACTAGTGGTGCGAACGTGAAATTGTGTTTGTGTGGTAATAATTCTTTCACATAAGTCATTTTTGAAAAAATAGTATGCTTCCTTTCAATAATTTAAAGAGTAGATTATTTTGACTCACAGTTTACGTTTGAGCACGGTTTTGCTTTAAAAGCATACCGTTTTTGGTGGGTACCATTGGTTGGCAAAACAATATTACACGAAAAATTGAAAAAATTTAATCACCTGGTATCAGTGTCACTCACGAGAAAACGACACGATTTCCGCTTCAATGACTTAGCTGACTGACTGACTTCTGTGCCAGAATCACTACTCAGTTCTTTTGTCTGTATAAAAGAAAATTAAACAGTTAGACTTGGGCATAAACAGCAACAAATTGCAATTTTGTGACTATAGAGAGCCTCTAAGTGGACTTAAAATATCAATTACCTTGTTTCATGCATAATTTAAAATACCCAACTATCAAGGATACATGATACCTAATTGTCTCAAAAACGCCTAAGTACTGGCCGCTCCTATGCAAAAGTATATAAAAACTGTCTGCAATTGACTCAAATAACTCCGCACAATTGATTCTATATTTTTATACATAGAAATATACACGTGGTTACACTGATGTACGTGATGTAAACAAAGTGACGGCCTGCCAACTAGCGGTCAGTTTGTGAAATAATGAACTGGGTCTGTAAAAATTTTCTCGACGAAT
Organism: Tubiluchus corallicola; assembly: GCA_030141605.1. Taxonomy (NCBI): domain Eukaryota; kingdom Metazoa; phylum Priapulida; class Priapulimorpha; order Priapulimorphida; family Tubiluchidae; genus Tubiluchus; species Tubiluchus corallicola. The sequence goes on from JAQGDQ010001337.1 coordinate 41,439, forward strand.
TTACAAAAATGGTCTTCCAAAAACTCGGAATTCCGCATATCCACGCAAAATTCCCATTCCTGCATATATTCAAAGTCCAAGTTCAAATAGCCAATGCCACAAAAATCACACAACAACACAAACGTAAAAACAGTAGGATAGCTACATCATTATTAGAAGTTACACTACTAGGATCGTCACTGTCGTCATCATCAATGAAGTCGCTCAAGCTGGAGGGGTCTGAAAGCGCATTACACTCATCTGCATTGTACCTGTGTGTCCTGTAAATAAATTAGAAAATCCGTAGTCACAATGCGCTAACTTACTTTGTTACAATCTCACTATACCTCATTGTTAAATAAATGTTAGCCGAGCTCATAAGCCATTAAACACTTTGGCAGTTGCAATTGACAACAAACCTAAGTTTCAATAAACTATGGTCTAAAAAATCACATTATTCTTCAAATCTAGTATATAACAAACACAAAAGCAGGTTGCTATAATTTAGTAACTAGTGATAACATTGTCCTTATAGTAAAAAAATTTTTACACATTTGCGTGCCTGCAAACCAAAATCGTTCATAAGTCTAAAACTACGTTATGATGGTGCAAGTGGAATGCACCAAAAATTTGGTCAAATGTCAATTTTTTTATAAAAACAAATGCTAAATACATTGGACTTTAATATTCTAACATCGAATTGTCAAGAAAATGTTTAAGTAGTAGTAAAAATCTAATTTTATAACCACATACTCACTTACCTGTCTAGAAACTAGTAATGCAATTGTAAAAAACTTGTATTTGCCATTCAAACTCCGATAGTAACATGTGGAAGCTGCCATTTTCTGTTCTCAAGCCCGGATCTTTCTCAGACAGAGCCATCTACTGGATTTAAACATAACTTCCGTGTGTTCTTACAAAGCCCATAGCAACCAACATTTGTGCAGTTGCTAAGTGTTTTGCAGAAATGCGATGAAGAAAAAATGGCTAAATTTAATAGTGATTTTCTCAAGATTACGTTTTTCAGGGCACAGCCTGCACCTCAACTTCGATTATCTCAGCTTAGAAATAACATAGAGTGATGAACTTGGTATCAAAATTATCCTCATGAAATGGAGATTCAGGATGTGTGAATAACTATAAAAACTTAATTGCCAACTTATGGACGATTTTTGCTATGCAAGCACACATTTATAAATACATACTCTTTCATATAATTATTTAGTTTTTTCTTTGGTGTTAAATGTTTTAACTTTCTAGGTGTCTCTGCAATGTTATTAAAAACATCGTCTTTTGTTGGCATCACAAAGGCACGCTTAGCACGATGCTTGATCCTGTCGGAGAATCTTCTCTCCTGGAAACAAAAAGCAAATCCACTAAAATTATGATTGCACACTTTCCGGAAGTCTTTACACCCTCTCATCTGAGACCTTTTCTGGCGCTTTCCCTCCGATAACTACCCACTACATGCATCCCTCAAGCTCTCCCAACTGGATATTGCGAAGGTTATGACAATTAGCAGCCTTAGTGGATCATTTTTTGCCTATAATTTAGTTTTCAATTACTGGCACGGTGCTGCCACCTGTTTGCTGATTTAGTAGGCATTTAACTTTTTAAAGTAGTCACTCTTTTAAATTGAAGCACCTAATATCCTTCAATACATTATCATTTTGAGTTTTCATGAGCTATGGCTGCAGTTGTATGACATTTTTCCTGTCTTTTGGATCTCTCCGTCATATTTCTCTATTTTTTTAAAAAAATTATGATTGTGAATTCCTTATGAATTTATTGCTGTCACATGTTGTTCATAAAGTCTACTTGCTCATTGCTGTCTTATAACTGCTAAAGGCTCTAACAACGTAAGTCATTATTAGTTTATTTCAATACAGTGTGTATATTCTTTATATCAGTTCTTAATTATAGTCATACCATTAATCGTGCAACTAATTTTCTTCTACTCGATGAGAAAAGAAAGGTTAGTAGAGAATAGAAAGAAAGAGAAAGATGTGATGCTAACTGTATGAAGTAACGCAAACTATAGAAATGCACATCTGTTAATTATCCACACAAGTCGTGCACTGACAGCAGAAATACCGGTTTCACCCAAACGAGTTGCATTACATTGGTTCCTGTAGATTCATTACCTCTGATAAATTTAAACAATCAAACCAAATAAAATTTATAATCTTTTTACCGTCATTTTAAAATAAGGGTGGACAATTGGACACAACTCCTCTATAGATTTTACCAAATCCGTTAATCTTCATTTCGTCTTCATAACAATCTGTAAAAGTTGCATAAAGAGTGAATAAAATCAAATTATAAAATTAATAGGCTTGGGAAAATCATGGATTTGGGGACCTGTCCTCTAAAAAAATCCCACACGTCCCTAATCCAATAATCGCACTTAACAGTAAACTAAAAACTGAAACTTTCCCAAGTTATTGTTTGGACGTCTGAACAGCTAGGCACCCTATTGATTTAAGAATTTCTTGTTTAGTAAATCTACTTAGTAAATCAAGAAATTTGTAAGTCAATTAAAGTGCAAGATTTTCGTAAGGAAGATAATACAAAAATAAAGACTGAACTGCTGGTTGTTTCAGTAATTATTTAGAAAAAGCTGGTGACATTTGCCGATTGTTGGCGCAAGCATATGAATGTTTCATGTGGAATGAATATTCGAATTTTGCTTTATTCGATTCACTTAACTTAGTGACACTCAGGAAAATGGAGAACATTACTTTTGTCTAATGAGAAATTTTTCTCGCCATTTTCCTCATGGGAAATTCTGCAGCCAGCTAGAAGCTATGCATCCTCTTCATGAGGAATTTTGCTACTTAGTAGAAATAAAACACATTCCATTTTTGAGAGGATTCCTCGTGGAATTTACATTATGATTTAACTGCCTGATTACTGCTTTCTTGTTTAGCAAACAAGCAGTTAACATATTAAAGTAAAAATTAATAAAGTTTTTCTTTTATTAAAGTGACAGTAATGGTTATTTTCGAGAAAGCGTATAACGCCTGCGGCACCATTTGGTGACCAGTACAATTTAATGTTGCACATGTTTTTACTTTTGTAATTTTTCAATGACTCAATATTTTAGTGAGTCAAAAATCTCTAGTGTACCATATACATTATAATGCTTTCTGTGTAAACTATTATTGTAAACTCGTATGCCCATAGTAAATCTAGCAATAAATTCTAAAAATTCTAAAAAAGGCAAAGACCTAAATAACAGAAAGGTGCAACACAAAAAATCTGTTCACAGCAAAACTTTGCATCAGTATAACGACTAGTGCATCAATTCAACTAGTCTTATATCACACAACACTATATTCACTGATGTACTTTAGACGAAATCTACTTAGGATTGTCGTATAATTGTTCCAGCTACCAACTGCAAAGTGACCAGATTAATTAACGTATTCATTTGAACTATTGTTCAAATGTTGACGTGTACAAAATGCCACGCAGCTAACAGTAACATTTATAAATTAAAACGCAAAAGAATTTCTTTAATATTAACACGAAAACTCTTTCAGAATTCTGATACATTTCACGCTGGAAATGTTTTTACTTCTCACCATGTGGTTTTCACTTTTCACTGCTGTTAATTGGGACTGCGCCATCTGGCATCAGGTTGCGAAACTATGCTTCAAAATTGTCATAATTTTTATGTATTTGTTTATTTATTTCGCATCAACACAAATACACAATTAATACATTAAAAGAAACAAAAAGTTATCAATAATTCAATGAATAACAAACAGTAAGAAACATAATAGGAAGCAAATTTTGGAAAAAATGATTTAAATTGTCTTTAGACGTAGATCAACTATGGTAAACAAAGATAGTGATATTGCTACTTCCTTTAATACAACATCATCATTACAAATATACTAACTTGACTCTCAAAACACTGTGGGGTTGAAAGATAAACAAGAGAATTATCGCTGTTGTATGTTGCTTAGTAAATTCGTATACAGTTTATTTTGAGCACATAACTAGTTTAGATATACCATAGTTTAGTTTTGCTATATATATATATATATACAAGTATAGATGTGTTGCGGGCAATCAAAAAGCAGGGCTTGTCCCACACTGTGAAAGAAAAAAAGTAATGAAAATAATCTGAAAATTTATTTTTTAATTTATAGCCCTATACAGTAACATTTATTGCGTACACATCAATATTATCATAATTATGTATAAACAATAATAGGTTCAGAAACGTTAGTTAAATCACAACAATGATAATTACTACAACAACAGAAAAATAGACGATTATTTCAAAAAATCCTTAAGTTACATAATTGTTGCCACAACCCACTTCAATTTTAGTGAAGAACATGTAACTCAATCACTTGTTATACAGACTAGATCACTTCTCAGTACATAATGCTAATTAATGCAATTTCTGTAAAGCTGCAAATAAATATATAAATATATTGGCAGTCGTAAGCAAAAATAAGGAATAGCAAAAGCAATAAAAATATACTTTGTCTAAGAAAAAACACGCTTACCGTAAGTTCACCAAACCGTGTATATCGCTATAAACCTAACATTTCAAAGGAATCTTACAATTTTGCAGTCAACTAATGGGTGTATTTCATAAAGCGCTGCTTGCAAGTGCAATAAAGCCCGTTTCACACAGACGAAGCAACGACAATAACGCAAGAAAGTGTTTTTACAGAATCGTAAAATTTTCAGTAAAAAATCGATTTCGTGATGCAGCAAGAAAGTTCATTTCATGCGAAAACAGTTTTTAGGCGCGTTTAAATATCTTCCAGCATTCAATGCTTTTACACAAGGTAATTATGAACCTTATAATTAATAGGCTGTAATAGGCATTAACCACTTCACAGTTTGTGAACACCGATAAGTTATGATAATTATGCGT